>BQNB010104746.1:0-23750 GCA_026074375.1 Tanacetum coccineum
AAAAAATCACCTATACATGTTGTTTATTAAGTAACTACACTGGTTAGTTAACCTCCCATTAAACCCTTCCACTCTCATCTTTAGAGTGATGATCCACTAGAACAACCCGTAGAGCTAATCCTTTAGGAATTTACGCCAACTATTTGTTTCGTTACACCCTCTTAACCTACCCTGTTAGATTAAAGTTTAATTTACAGTTGCTAGTTGCTTAAAGTGAAAAGTTTGTATTTCCCGAGTCTTGTGTCATTTTCTATCTTTGGTGCGGTTAGAAATTTGCACATTGAAAAGGGGAATGTATATTAGTATTCAAAGCTCATGTGATTTTACTACCGTCATAATTATTGGTGAAACCAAAGAACGAAGAAATTACCAAAAAAATTATCCGGAATTATTATGATGGTAAAGATGGTAAAACAACACTGAGAATTGAAGAATAGTTAGCAAAAAAATACAAAAAAAAGAGAGAAAGAAAGTTTAAATATAATCGTTTCACAAAAAGCATTACCGAAGGAATTATACGAAGGATCGATTATTCGTTGATACGTCTAAAAATCAATGATGTATAGTATTATACAAAGGGGAAGATGTCGCCACCTACCTTGTAAAGTATGTAAAGTTTAAGGATGATTGGGAAGTTGATCGTTACGGGAATGCCAACTTAGGTTGTTGTTTTTTATCTATGATCAAGACGTTATAAATAGTTGTGTCTTAATCATGATAACGGTCAGGAAATAAGTGTCTAGCAACTTATAACTTAAGTCTTAATCTATTTGTTTCTTGATTTTTATTTAACAACAATTTACTTCCCTCTCACCTGATGATTAGCCGCTGGTTTTACTCGAGCGAGGATGTGATCGAGCATGTATGTCTATCTTGTGGATTCGGGTGTGTATGTATGTCTCAACTGCCTCGTTGGTTTACGACTTTTGGTGAAAGTTAGAAGGTTCTTACCCGATATCATTCTTCATCCTAACCATTGGTTAAATTTGAATGGGGATGTGATCGAATACTCATGTCTATCCCGGCGTTCTGGGTGTGTATGTGTGCTTCAACTACCTTGTTAGAGTGGTACTTCTGGTGAAAGATTATAGAATGATCAACCGTACGCCTTTCCATACAAAAAACTCATATTTACCTTTATAAACTTGTTACTCATTAGCTTTAGTGGTGGAGATGTGTATCCTTGCCAAGCTTATGATAGAATACTTGTCACGACTGAGCAATTGAGCAAATTAGTTACATGTTACCACATAGATTAGTTGAGTGATTTGAGTGTTTTCAACTTCCTATTTCGTGAGGTGTTTAGTTGTGTACTTGTAATAGATCGAATAAATTCTTTAATGGAAAATAACCTTAGAGATACATTTTTGTAAACATCTAAAGGCTACTTGAGGACAAGTAGGATTCAAGTGGGGGGATATTTGATGACATCAAATAACGTCTATTTTATAGCATCGTTTATCCCATTATATTAAACCATTTTGTATAGTTATTGCAAAGAATTGTTACTTAATCGTTACATCTGAGAATTGCAGTAATTATGGAGTAATTGGTGAAACATAGCAAAAGGCACACATTTTGGAGCTTAAACAGAAGAATATTTTTTGAAGATTACCGGTTCTGAAGACCAATACGCGCCGTATCCATCAAGGAACCTATGGCGTTATCGGTTCCTGCACTCACCAAAGACCACAAAGGATGAAGATCAATACGCCCATATCCAAAGTACTCAAACGCCGTATTCAAGATATGGAATCAATTCACACACCAAACGTGGTCCCTACTTTAAGAAATCCCTAATACGCCGTATCCAACCCATTGGATACGCCGTATTGAACCGACTTCCAGACCTTATAAATAGAAAACTCAAAAATGAGTTTTAAGTGTGCTAAATCATATTCTTGATACCTAAACCATAAAAGTCAATTTTTAGAGGAGAAAAGGAGCAGAAGAGGTCGAGCAACGTATTCAATTCCATAGGAGACATCGTGTAATTCCATATACTTTAGTAATCGTTCAGTTTTTGGTATCATTCGTTAACTCGGTTAGTTTACCTTGGCTAAATTATTACTCTTGTATTTATTATGATGTTTAAAGGCTAATACCTTTGGGTATTAGCCATTATTATGAAGATCTGAATGTATGGTATTTGTTTATATCGATTTCTTGATTTATCGTTGTATGCTTGTTTATGTTTATCAATTTATACTTGTTTACGCGCTTTTGTATGCGACCTATCATTCAACTGGATCTAGCTAAGTGGACCAAGTGGATCTAGAGTCCGGGATAGCTCTCCATATAGTAATTTATACACCTAGAATAATAGTTACACAAATATTGTCCTTCTAAGTCTGTGTCTAGGATACGCTTCAGGCTTAACTAGTTAATTGGATATTGCCAATGGTTTATTGATCGTGTTGACTAGCAGGTGACCTAGATAATTCAACAAATAACGTTCTAATTCTATTGGATAGTTGGACAAGTGGACTACTAGTGTATAGATTGCCATTAAGCGGTAAGTGGGTAAAGTCTCTATGAGCTAGGGTTTAACAAGATCACCATTGCTTTAATCCCTAAGATAGATTATAATCAGCATCTAAGGATGTTTTATGTAGATGCTTTAATTGTGATAGAATTAACGTGTATAGGTCTTAGGATGATGTAACGCCCAAGTCTTAAGAATGATATGCCACCTCGAGAGAAGAAATCATTGCACTTAATAAACAAACCAACGTTCTAATCGGATTAATAATGGTTAATACAATTTTCTTATATAAGGTTCGATCGCTCTTTTATCTTTTGTTAATTAGCTTGCGTGGGTAACAGTTTCTTGAATTGATTATAGTCACCAACCAAACCGTGCCAGAGTCTCAGGCTGAAAACCCCCCTTTTCCATTAGAATTAGGATTTAGACTAACATAGGTTTAACATAAGATTAGAATAGAATTAACATAGATTAGACAACCAAGATATTAATTAAATTGATAGATTTAACCTCGCTCTCAGTGATCGATATCCTACTTACCATGAAACTACTACCGATCGGGTACACTGCCCGTTAAAGTGTTGTTTTTGGTTAAGTCTGCAAAATATAAATTTAAAACATAAATCATATAAAAAACAACCCTACACTACAACACATCAAGTTTTTGGCGCCGTTGCCGGGGAGTGTGATTGTTTAATTTCTTGTTTTTATTGGTATTTTTAGTATAATTTTTTTAATATAAATTTAGTTTTGTTTTTCTAGTGTCTACTGTTAATTATTGAATATGGCGTATCTATTTTATTTGAATACATCGTATTCAACATCAAACATCGATACGGCATATTCAGTTTACTGAATACAACGTATCGACTATCTGATACAGTAGTAGTTTTAGATAGCTTTTTCATTTAGTTTTCTAGAATAGTTTTACTTTGAGTTATGTCTTTTTTTTCAGGTACCGTTTTCAGGGAGCCTCCTTACCCGTTTGATTACCCTATGAGGAGGTTAACTATGGAAGAAATGTTGGCTAAATTCATTGATGAAGGTAGACATAAACACGAGGAGATGGAGATATTCATTAAAGAATTTAGAACCACCAACAAGCTTTTATTAAAAACATGAAGCAACTTATTAAGTGAGCTGAAAATAGAGGTAAATGAATTGTCAAAGGTTGTGAGTAATGTTTTGATTCCAAAAAATGAAGTCAAAAGAGTGACAACTAGGAGAGGATTGATGACATCTGAAGTCACCCGTAGTAAAGAAATTAATGAAACTAGAATCAACAAGAATAAACCTCTCAGATTTGAACAAGATATGCAGGAAAAGCTGCATGATGATGGTATGGAAAATAAATCTTCAAGTATTCCTGAAAAGACTACTCAACCATTGGTAAAACCACAACAATCATCTATTCCTTTCCCAAACCGAGTGAGAAAAGAAAAAGAAGAAGCATTGCAACAGAAATTTTTAGAGAATCTGAAACAACTCGATATTAATATTCCGTTTCCTATTGCAAATACCAAAATATGCTAAATATCTGAAGAGTTTACTGACGAATATATCTACACTTGAAGAAGCTTGTACGGAGACAACGAATGAAAAGTGCTCAACTGTCTTGCTCAACGAACTGCCATCAAAAGAAAAAGACCCCGGGAGTTTCACTACCCTTTGTCAAGTATTAGAGAAACATAAGGAAGCAGAAGACTTGGCCGCATATCACTTATCTAGGTTTAAGAATCCGCATATGAAGGTGTTAACTGAGAGGGAAATTGCTGATAAATTCTCCGACGAGAATTTAATGGTGCTAAAATCCATGTCTAATAATGATGAACCATGGTATGCGGATTTTGTTAAGTATATTGTTGGAAAGGTTGTTCCCCCAAATTGGACCCTTTGTAGAAAAAGAAAGAGATTTTTCTCGCAAGTCAAGACTTACTTCTGGGAGGAACCTTATGCATTTAAACTGTGCGCGGATAATATAATGAGAAGATGTGTAGATGGAAGCAAAACCCTTGAAATTCTGGCACATTGTTATTCAGGACCTACAGGTGGGCATCATAGTGCTAATATTACCGCAAAGAAGTTTTTATCGAGTCCGATTTTATTGGCCTAACAGCAATCTTTAAGGGAAGCTAATTGAGTACGTAAGAAGAAGATGTGAGCATGTCAAAGATCATGAAACAATATCATTTATAGGAACAAATGCCTCAAAATAACTTCAATATGCGAAGTCTTGATGTTTGGAGATTAGATTTTATGGGACCATTTCCCTAATCTAGAGGTAATAAATACATATTAGTAGCTGCCGATTATGTGTCCAAATGGGTCGAAGCTCAAGCATTACCTACGAATGGCGTGCGTGTTGTGGTTAAGTTTTTAAGAAGTTTATTTGCTAGGTTTGGAGTTCCTAAAGCTTTGATTAGTGATAGAGGTACGCATTTTTGTAATTCCCAGCTTGAAAAAGCTTTACAAAGATATGGTGTGACTCACAAATTATCCACGGCATATCACCCTCAATCTAATGGACAAACTGAAGTTACTAATAGGGCTATTAAGCGTATCCTAGAGAGATCAGTGGGGTACAATCCTAAAGGTTGGTCGGAAAAACTTAACGATGCATTATGGGCATTTAGGACGACCTACAAAACACCGACAGGGTGTACGCCTTTCAGACTTGTTTATGGGAAAGCATGCCATTTACCTGTGGAGATCGAGCATAAGGCACATTGGGCATTGAAACAATGTAATTTGGATTTAACGCTTGCTAGCAAAAGTCGTCTTATGCAGCTTAATGAGTTGGCCGAATTAAGAGATGATGCTTATGAGAACACTAGGATTTACAAAGAACGGACGAAGAAGTGGCATGATTCTAGACTTCGTGGTGATAAAGATTTTAAGGTAGGCGACCAAGTGCTACTTTATAATTCTCGTTTGAAGATGTACCCTGGAAAACTTAAATTGAAATTGAGCGGTCCTAAAATTGTTAAAACGGTATATCCACATGGGGCTATAGAAATCACTGACAGGGACGGGTTTAGCTTCAAAGTTAATGGGCAATGATTGAAGAAATATTACGGAGGTGATATTGACAAGGAGGATGATGAGGTTATAGAGTTGGAGAATGACACAGCAACACATCAAGTTTTTGGCGTCGCTGCCGGGGAGTCTAACTTAAAGACTCTCACAAAAACAAAAGTGCTTGCCGGGAGACAATCAGAATGTAATTTTCAATTTTGTATCGAGTCTGTCTTCCCAGACTGTCTATACGACGTATCCAAACCCCATGGATACGGCGTATTAACTATCTGGATGTTATCCAGTCTTTATTTTCAGCATAGTATATACGACGTATTCGTTAAACGAATACAGCGTATACGACACAGGTATCAATACGGCGTATCCTGGGGTATGGATACAGCGTATCGACTTCCTGTACAGTTTTAGGTATTTATTTCGAGTCTAACCAAACGAATACACGGAGATAGAATTGCACTTGTTTTTCTTATATCTTGCACAAGACCTCGTGAAAGAAAATCGACGAATATTGGTGGAGAATTTACAAATCTGGAGATCTTAAAGTGTTGGAGTCTTGAAACCTCAAGACGGCTGTTCAACACACAATCTTGCTCATAAACGCAACTTGGAGAATCTACCGAGCAAAAATCAAGGGAGTTTCTCATTCTAATTCTTTTTAAATTCCCGTATTTAATGTTTTATATATACAACGAGGACGTTGTATAATTCAAGTGGGGGGATGGAATTATAATGTTTACTTGTCCTAATTTTCACACTAAAATGCTTAAATTATGCTCAAATTTAAAAAAATTTCAAGCATACTTTTGTGAAATTACTTGATACATAACCCGCACACAATAACCCTTGTTAGATATTGTGAGGATTTAACCTTTCCGTTTCCAAATGTTTACCCAAATTCCACAAAATATGAGTGTGCCGGTGATGTAGTGGACTTTAGAACTTGGCTTGGTATATCACTCGAGACCACAAATCAATATGTATTCATGGATTTAATTAGAGGTAACTGCTTTAAAATGGTAAATCTATAGGATTACAACCATAATCGCCATTAAATGTTGTTTATTAATAACTACACCGGTTAGTTAAACCCTCCAGTTTAACCCTTACACTCTTATTTTTAGAGTGATGATCCACTAAGAACATCCGTAGAGCAATCCTTTTTAGGAATTTACACCAGTTATTTGTTTCATTCACACCCTTACCCTGAACCTACCCTGTTAGATTTAAGTTATAATTTATAGTTCTAGTTGCTTAAAGTTGTAAAGTCTGTATTTCCAGAGTCTTGTGTATTTTCTATTCTTTGGTGCGGTTGGTAATTTGAACAGTGCAAATGGGAATGGATATAGTCGTCAAAGGTCTGTGATTTTTACATATTCACATTAATGGTGAATCGATAAAGAAGAAGAAATTACCGAAGGAATTATACGGAATTATTATGATCATGAAGATGATGAAACTACACCGAGATTTGAAGTTTAGTTAGCAAAACAAAGAGAAAAAGAGAGAAAGAAAGTTTGAAGATAATCGTTTCGCAAAAGAGCATTACCAAAGGAATTATACGAAGGATCGATTATTCGTTGATACGTCGACAAAAATCAACGATGTAGAGTATTGTCAAAGTGGAAGATATCGCCACTTACCTTGTAGAGTATGTAAAGTTTAGGGATGATTGAGAAGTTGACCGTTATAGGAATGCCAACTTAGGTTGTTGTTTTTGATCTATGATCAAGACGTTGTAAATAGTTGTGTCTTTGTCATAAGAACGGTCGGGAAAATAAGTGTCTAGCAACTTGTATCTTAGCCTTAATCTATTTGTTTCTTGATTTTTATTTAACAACAATTTACTTCCCTCTCACCAAATGATTAACCTCTGGTTTTATGCGAATGAGGAGCCATACGAACATGCATGTCTATTTCGGCGTTCCGGCCATGTATGCATGTCTCTGTAATTGTTGTTTATGACTTTTGGTGTAAAGTTAGAAGTTCCTACCCTTATTTCATTCTTCCATCTAATCATTAAGTTAAATCTTGAATTGGGGATGTGATCGAACACTCATGTCTATCTCGGCGTTCGGGTGTGTATGTGTGCTTCAGCTGCCTTGTTGGAGTGGTACTTCTTGTGAAAGATTGTAGAATGATCAAACCGTACGCCTTTCCATACCAAAACCCATATTTACCTTTATAAACTTGTTACTCCTTGGCTTTTGTGGTGGGAGATTATTAACTATGTGTATCCTTGCATGCTTATGATAGGATACTGGGCAAGGAACTTCGAGCAAATTGAGCAAACTAGTTACATGTTTACCATATAGATTAGTGAGTGATTTGAGTGTTTTCATCTTCTATTTTCGTTGAGGTGTTAATGGGTGAGTACTGTAAATAGGATCGAATAAAATGGTATTTAACAGAAAAAATATCTTAAGGATACATTTTTGTAAACTTCTAAAGGCTACTTGAGGACAAGTAGGATTCAAGTGGGAGGATATTTGATGACATCAAATAACGTCTATTTTATAGCGCCATCTGTTTATCCACCATTATCAAATAACATTTTGTATGTTAGTGCAAAGGAATGGTTACTTAATCGTTTTATATTGAGAATGTGTAGTAAGTTTATGGAGTAATTGGTGAGAAACATAGCAAAAGTGGGGGGGGTCGCGCGATTCGCTGGAGCTTAATGAAGAATATTTCTGAAGCATTACTATATCTGAGATCCATATACGCCTTATCCATCAAGATAGATGCGGCGTCATCGTGCTTGCACGCACTAAAGAACCAAGAGACTAAAGTTCAATACGTCGTTTCCCAAAGAGACTCAATACGCGTATTCAAGATATGGGAATACAATATAATAATTCTGAAAGATATCAACGTGGTCCCTTACTCTAAGAATACCCCAATATGTCACATCCAGCCCATTGGATTACAGCCGTATTGATACCGACTTCCGACATTATTAAATAAAACTCAAAAAACAGTTTTAAGTGTGCTAAATCATATTCTCGATACCTAAACCACAAAAGTCGATTTTCAGAAGAGAAAAAGAGCAGAAGAGGTCGAGCAACGTATTTAATTCCATAGGAGACATCGTGTAATTCCATATACTTTAGTAATCGTTCAGTTTTTGGTATCATTCGTTAACTCGGTTAGTTTACCTTGGCTAAATTATTACTCTTGTATTTATTATGACATTTGAAGGCTAATACCTTCGGGTATTAGCCATTATTATGAAGATCTGAATGTTTGGTATTTGTTTATATCGATTTCTTGATTTATCGTTGTATGCTTGTTTATGTTTATCAATTTATACTTGTTTACGCGCTTTTGTATGCGACCTACCATTTAACTGGATCTAGCTAAGTGGACCAAGCGGATCTAGAGTCCTGGATATCTCTCTATATAGTAATTTATACACCTAGAATAATAGTTACATAAATATTGTCCTTCTAAGTCTGTGTCTAGGATACGCTTAGGGCTTAACTAGTTAATTGGATATTGCCAATGGTTTATTGATCGTGTTGATTAGTAGGTGACCTAGATAATTTAATAAATAACGTTTTGATTCCATTAGATAGTTGGACAAGTGGACTACTAGTGTATAGTTTGCTTTAAGCAGCGTAAAGGGGCAAACTCAAGTCTCTATGGAGTTAGGGTTTACAAGATCACATTACTTAATCTCTAAGATAGATTATAATCAGCAAATAAGGATGCTTTATGCGGATGCTTTAATTGTGACAGAATTAACGTGTCTAGGTCTTAGGATGATGTAACGCCTAAGTCTTAAGAATGATATGCCACCTCGAGAGAAGAAATCATTGCACTAGATAAACAAACCAACGTTCTAATCGGATTAATAATGGTTAATACAGTTTTCTTATATAAGGTTCGACCGCTCTTTTATCTTTTGTTAATTAGCTTGCATGGGTAACAGTTTCTTGAATTGATTATAGTCAGCAACCAAACCGTGCCAGTCTCTCAGGCTGATAACCCCCCTTTTCTATTAGAATTAGGATTTAGACTGACATAGGTTTAACATAGGATTAGAATAGAATTAACATAGATTAGATAACCAAGATATTAATTAAATTGATAGATTTAACTTCGCTCTCAGTGATCGGCACCCTACTTACCATGAAACTACTACCGATCAGGTACACTGCCCGGTAAAGTGTTATTTTTGGTTGAGTCGGCAAAATATAAATTTAAAACTTGAATCATATAAAAAACAACCCTACACTACAACACATCACCGAGCAAATGGGAGGAAAACAAAAACACAAAACTAGCCCGTTGAGAGGTGTTTGTTTTTTTCATTTTAACTTAAAACACACACATTTTGTTCAAATAAAAATATTAGAATATATAAAAAATCGACATTCAAATAAAAATACAAATTTCAATACGAAAACACAAATCGTCTTATTTGTTTTTTGTGTGCATCCAACAGATTCTGTGACTGATATAATCTTGTATTTCTTGCACACATTGCCACAACTTAGTATGAATCTCGAAATCTTTCCAACCTTCATCTTCCAAAATTTGTCAATCACAACACGTTTTTTTTACGAAATGTCTTTGCATTCTGCATATGCTTTCCTCAAATTTTCTTTTGCCGCCCTTGCTTGGTCAAACAACTTGGTTACTTATATAATAGGTTCCTGACGAGCGACATCCTCTTTATCACATTGTTTCTAAAGATACGCTTTGATTTATTCGACGGTATGTGGGAGAGAACTAGCCATAAATAGAAGTTAAAAGAGTATAAATATGAAAGAGGTGAAGAACGGATAAAAATGTATGTTAAATTTTGAAATGTATGGAAAATATTAGATGGATTAAGTTAGTCGGCCCAAGCCCGATCTGTGGGCTTATGGTCCATTAGGTTTATGTTATCATGTCTTTGTAATCTATAAATAGTGGTTAATAATAAAGTTACACCTTAGATGGATTAAGTTAGTCGGCACAAGCCCGGTCTGTGGGCTTAGGGTCCATTAGGGTTTAGGTTATAATGTCTTTGTAATCTATAAATAGTGGTTAATAATAAAGTTACATCTATGAGGTTTTTATTATCTAACATGGTATAAGAGCGGGCCTGATCCTCAGACATAAGTGGCTACATTGATCCTCCTCCCCTAAACCACCCCGTTAAACCCTAGCCGCCACCATTTAACCCTTAGAAAAAAAGTTCATTCATAGTATCCAATTGCTGCTGTATATTTTTATCCAAACATTTTGATTTTCTGTATTTTTTTATCATCAAAGCCTCAAACACAGCCATATGTGACTGTGTGATGCTATATCTCTTTTTTATTTTCTTTATTTTTGGTTTTGGTTCATGCCGATGTCTTGTGTTTGATGAAAAAGTATAGTTTGGTTTAACCGGGTCCGGGATACTTTGGTTTATCTCGTATGAAAAAAAAGATACTATGATTTATCCTGGTTCGGGATACTTTGGTTTATCCCGCATGAAAATGAGGATACTTTGGTTTATCCAGGTTCAGAATACTTTGGTTTATCCGGTATGATATATTGGGTTATCGGTTCGTGACTTTCTGTTTTGAAGATCAGTCTCTGCTTGATGTCGGTTGTCTTCATTAAATAACTAGTTATTGCTTTAATGTTTTATTTTTATTTTCCTGCTCTAGTCCGAGCTTTCGCGATTTCGCCGCTCGGACTGCGGGGGAGTATTAGATGGATTAAGTTAGTCGGCCGAAGTCCGGTCTGTGGGCTTAGGGTCCATTAGAGTTTAGGTTATCATGTCTTTGTAATATATAAATAGTAGTTAATAATAAAGTTACACCTACGGGGTTTTCATTGTCTAACAGAAAATATAAGTTAAAGGTCGGTATTTATATGTGAAAACTAAGGGTTTTAAATATTATAGTCGTTGCCTTTTTAAACATTTCAAACGTTACAATTAAAAAAAATGTCCGATCACCTGTGTGGTTGTATTATGAGTGTTTGGTCTGTGTTTAATTTAGTTGGCACTGATGTGCCGGTCTCTTTTAGTTATTGTGTGATTGCATTACTACTAGTCTTAGTTTTTCATAATTTAACAAAGTCTGATAAAAAAAACTGGGTAAAAAAGATAGTATATGAGTTGTTTGTACTTCCTTAGTAATCACTTTTGTTAAGTCTCTCTCAATCACTTGTGTACTATCGTTTTTTAGCCAACCAATTAGGTATGTATCTGGTTTAATTTATACCAATTCCGGTCATATACAAGTTGGAAAACGAAAACTCATTTAAACTTTGAAAAGTCGACGATTTTAATCTTTAGCATTACCATCACATCAAATGAGATCGGACAGAGAATTGGTAACTAATGTAGAAGATCTAACTATATTTGGCTATGACTTATACATGTATATTTGGTGACTTTATACATCCTCTTAATTTTATGCTTAAATATCTTTCTAATTGGAGTTGTCATAAGTTTATAGGAATATTATTAGGAGGTTATAGAACGACTCATATCTTGATTAAAAACCTCTAAAATGACACCATGTAAAGTTGTAAACTACAAGTACAAATTTAAAGACTACATGATTTCATCAGGTAATATTCAAAAAATTGATAGCAAAATATAACAATAATGAAGCAAAATTTGGACCACAAAAAGGGGAGCCCAGAGAGCTAGCATGATAGTGAGTGCACTCCTACATGTTCATGAAAGTGAGGGAGAGAAAGAAATGTGTGTATAATCACATGAATTTGTGTTGTGTCCCCCATCACTGCAACTGTATTGAGTTTCCTCTGTCACATTACATATTCTATACTCCATCAGTTTTTCATTCAATAATCTATGTGCTACCCTTGTTTTTCTTTTTAAGCAAAAATCATATTTGAAATGTACATCTTTTAACCACTCATTTACACATAACTGAGTTAAAGATTATGTTTTTTACTGTACTTTTTTAACATTTTTGTGGTGAATGTTAAAAACATGAACCATGTTTACATCAGGGGTCACAAACAACCATGTTGGCCCATTTATATGGAACAAATAAAGCACTTGTGATAACTAGACAAAAGACTATGCAACTTTTAGCCTAAAAAGAAACACCTAAAATCTATGGCATAGGGTTCCCATTTCAAGTCTCTCATTCACAACATTTTTTCATTTTGTTTTCTATGTAAATAAATAGTGAGAAATATAAAACTTTCTTTTGATCATAAATCGTTATAGTTTAAGAAATTTTCGTTGTGTATATTGATATGTTTCGTAATGACATATGTTGGATACGAACCGATTTTCCATTAAAAATGTAAAAACACATAATGACTTTTAAGTTTGATTGGAAACTATTGAAAGGCTAATTTGATTCATTCATTATTATTGATAACAACTAAATATATAGGATACAAGAGAATATTCTGGAATGATTACCATGAGCTTAGGCCCAATACAAATTAATGAATAATAAATGTCTTGACTAATAAATGTCTTGACTTGACTTGAATGTTTGAATGTTGACTTGACTTTCAATGTTGACTAATACGCCCCCGCAGTTGAAGCGGGAGGAGGCCGTACACTCAAACTGGAACGAAAATCTTCAAACAAAGATGAGGGAAGACCTTTGGTGAAGATATCAGCATACTGAAAACGAGATGGAACATGAAGAACCCGAACATGACCAACTTTAACCATATCACGAACAAAGTGTATATCAATCTCAATATGTTTGGTGCGTTGGTGTTGAACCGGGTTGGCTGACATATAAACTGCACTAACGTTATCACAGTAAACCAGAGTAGCTGTCAAAAGAGGAGAGTGTAACTCACGAAGGAGATTACGAATCCATGCAGTTTCTGCAACAACATTAGCAACACCCCGGTATTCCGCTTCAGCACTAGAGCGAGAGATGGTGTGTTGTCGTTTAGCAGACCACGACAAAAGGTTATCACCTAGAAACACACAATAACCGGAAGTAGACCTGCGGGTGGAAGGGCAACCTGCCCAATCAGCATCAGTGTACCCAACTAAAGATGTAGTAGCGGAAGCATATAACTGAAGACCAAGCTCCAGGGTGCCCTGAACATAGCGCATGATACGTTTGAGAGCAGCAAAGTGCGGCTCCCTCGGATCATGCATATAGAGACAAACCTGTTGAACTGCATAGGACAAATCTGGGCGAGTAAAGGTAAGATACTGGAGCCCCCCTGCAAGACTACGGTATAAAGTAGGATCCTGAACAGGAACGCCGTCCGGACCCAATTTGGAGTCAGTGTCAATTGGTGTCCGAGACGGGTTACAATTAACCATATGAGCTCGCTCAAGAAGCTGACGAGCATACTTCTTCTGAGACAAAAATAACCCTGTAGGATGACGAACAGCAGAGATGCCAAGAAAATAATTAAGTGCCCCGAGATCGGTCATATCAAACTCTTTATGCAAAGAGTCTACAATCTGCTGAAGTAGAACTGGAGAAGAAGCTGTGAGGATAATATCGTCCACATATATAAGTAAATAAGCAACCTGAGAACCCTGTGTATATATAAACAATGAAGAATCACACCGACTAGGAGAAAAACCAGCCCGAGTGGCATAACCTGCAAACCGCTGGAACCAAGCACGAGGTGCCTGTTTCAAACCATACAAAGACCTCTGCAAAAGACATACATGATTAGGATAACGAGAGTCAACAAAACCAGGGGGCTGATGCATATACACTGTCTCAGATAAATCACCGTTAAGAAATGCATTCTTAACATCAAGTTGGTGAATAGGCCACTGTCGAGACACAGCAAGGCTAAGAACGGTGCGAATGGTGGCCGGCTTAACAACTGGACTAAATGTCTCATCAAAGTCAACACCGTGTTGCTGATTACTACCGTTAGCAACAAGTCGAGCCTTATAACGACTCAAAGTACCGTCAGCATGAAATTTATGCTTAAATAACCACATAGATCGAACCAAGTTAACATCAGACGGCCTTGGAACAAGAATCCAAGTACCATTTTTAACTAACGCATTATACTCATCATACATAGCATTACACCAATTAGGGTCTTTTAGAGCAATAAACAGAGATTTATTCTGACCTTATCGTTAAGGTTTCTCATGACATGTTTCCTCTCTATCTTTGATTACTTTTGTGATTTGCTACATTTGCTCTAAGCCTTTTATTTTGGCTTTCTTATATGATCTGTTATCATGTACTATTTGATCCCTTTGATATTTGAACCTTTGATATTGAACCTTTGCTATGATCCCTTTGATATTTGAACATTTGATATTGAACCTTTGCTATGATCCCTTTGAAATGAACTTTGATATGACTTTGCTTTGAACCCTTCAGTTTGAGAACCAAGCCACTATTTGTTTCCTAGCCATGAAGGTAACATGGCCGTGTCATTGATGCACCTTTGGCATGACTCATGTGTGAGTGAGTGATTTCTCGCACCGTCCCCCATTTGATATTATATGCGCATTATGAAGATTATTATTTGTTTAAGGGGCGTATGGATGCATCCTAGATTTGTTTTGTATTCGATGGATTATGACATTATGATATTTGGATATTTGGTGACTGATGATTGGGTGCAATCCACGTCTTTCACAACAGACTTTGGAGCTCATGACTCCATGGTCACTTTGATATGATTTGTTTGGGCTTGGTGATTGAACTTAACCTAATTTGATTTTCTGATTCATCTTACCTTACCCTATGATTTGATATTCTGATTTGTCTTACCTTATATTTGTATCCCTTTGATCATGTATTATGATATCCTTTGTACCTTGTATCATATCCTTTGATTTCCGTTATCTTTTGCATTCGATTATATATATCTGTTCACTGGGCTTTGTAAGCTCAGCCGCATTTTCTTTTCCTGCGGCAGGTATCTAAGCTAGGAGCTGGGGTTGCTTTTGGGTTATGAGTGCTGAGTGTGGACTACCCTAGAGATCTTACCTTTGATATATGAATTGTTTCTTTTCAAGACATTTGTTATTTCGTTTGGATATGTCTATCTTTGAGACTTATGTACTTTAAGTCATGTTGACTTATTTCCTTTGGTTATTTATTTAAGACTTCCGCTGTTTATGCTTGTGTTATGATTGTGTATGCTTTTGATGTCACACCATATTTGTAATACTTCTACCCTTCTGGGTCGGGGCGTTACAATGCTTATCTCAACCATTAACAAAATCTATCACGCAAGCGCATAACATATCTTCAAGAGTTTGAATGGTTCTTTTGCTTTGTCCATCAGTCTGTGGATGGTATGCAATACTCATATCCAAACGAGTACCCAAAGCCTTCTAGAGTGATTGCCAGAAACGTGATGTAAATCTGATATCACGGTCAGAGATGATAGAGACCGACACTCTATGCCTCGAGACCATTTCTTTAAGTAGAGTCTCGTTAGTCTCTCCATCGAATTCGTTTCATTCATCGATAAAAAGTGCGCAGATTTAGTGAGACGATCAACAATCACCCAAATTGTATCGTATCAATTTGATCTCTTGCGTAGCTTCGTGATAAAATCTATGGTCATCTTCTCCCACTTCTATTGGGGTATTTCTAGTTGTACCAATAAACCAGACGGTTTCTGGTATTCAGCTTTGACCTTCAAACACGTTAGGCACTTGCTAACATAGATGGTGATTTCTGCTTTCATGTTGGGCCACCAATATAATTTCTTCAAGTCATGCTACATCTTATTAGATCCTGGAGGAATAGAATACTTAGACTTACAAGACTCGAGCATAATCAAATCCCTTAATCCTCTAAGACGTGGTAACCAACTTCGCTTCTCAATAAAGAGAGTCCCATCAGGACGAGTTCCAAATTCCTTGTTCATGCCACAAAGATTTTCTTCTTTGACATTTTCTTCTTCCATTGCTTTGGCTTGAGCGTTAAAAATCTAAACTGGAAGGTTCAAACCTATTGTCATAATTAAGGCTCTAACTCGTAGTGGCTTAATTTGATCTTTTTGACTTAGAGCATATGCCACCACGTTCGCCTTCCCCGGGTGATATTGAATCTTACAGTCGTAATCACTAAGAAACTCTAACCATCGACGTTGCCTCATGTTCAACTCCTTCTGATCAAGGATATACTGCAAACTTTTATGATCGGTGAACACGGTATACTTAGGTCCATACAAGTAGTGTCTCCAAATCTTAAGAGCCAACGCTACAGCTCCTAACTCCAAATCGTGAGCTGTATAATTTTTCTCGTGGATCTTGAGTTGACAGGATGCATAAGCTATCACTTTCTCCTTCTGCATCAATACGACACCCAAACCTTTATGTGAAGCATCGCAATAAACTACAAAGTTCTCAGTCACTTCTGGCCATGCCAAAATCGGTGCGCTACACAGTTTCTACTTTAACAATTGAAACGCCGCTTCTTCCTTTTCTCCCCATTCAAACTTCACACTCCTATGAGTCAACTTAGTCATAGCTTGACGATTTTTGAGAAACCTTCTATGAATCGTCGATATTATCCAGCAAGACCTAAGAATTGGCGAATCTCCGTTGGAGTCTTAGATGATGCCCAATCCTTAATGGACTCAATCTTGATGGGGTCCACGTGAATGCCTTGGCTATCAATCACGTGTCCAATAAATTATACTTTTGGAATCCAAAATTCACACATAGAAAATTTCACGTATAATTCCTCCTTTTTAAGAAATTCTAAAATTAACTTAAGGTGCTATTCGTGCTCTTGCTTTCTCTTTGAGTAGATTAAAATATCATTAATGAAAACAATCACGAACTTGTCCAAATATGGCTTGCACACCCGATTCATGAGGTCCATGAATATCGCTGGCACGTTGGTCAAACCGAAAGGCATAACTTGAAACTCATAATGCCCATAATGAGTTAGGAATGCGGTCTTTGGAATATCTTCTTCACGAACTCTAAGTTGCTGATAAACCAATCTCAGGTCAATCTTTGAGTAGGCACTCAATCCTTGCAGTTGATCAAACAGATCATCAATCCTTGGAAGCAGATAACGGTTCTTCACCGTCAGCTTATTCAATTTTCTATAATCGATACACATACAAAAGGATCCATCCTTCTTCTTGACGAACAAAACTGGATCTCCCCAAGGTGAGGAACTTGGTCTTATGAATCCTTTATTCGACAGCTCTTGCAATTGGTCTGACAATTCCTTCATCTCCGACAGCTATACGTGCAGCACCAGGTACCAAGTTAATTTGAAACTCCACTTGTCAGGTCGGTGGAAGTCTAGGCAAGTCTTCGGAAAAGACTTCTGAGAAATCCCGCGCAGTAGGTACGTCCTCAAGTCGCTTCTCCTCCTACTTGTCCTTCGGCTTCTTCTCAGTGATGTGTGCCAAAAAGACATGACATCCTTTCTGCAAATATTTCTGGGTCTTGGTACATGATATGATATTCAATCTGGATTCGCTTCTACCATCACTCCTATCACCACGAACAATCAATATTTCATCTCCATAGGGGATACGAATAATCTTCTCGTCGTAAACGATCACAGTATGATACTTCGACAACCAATCTATACCAATAATAACGTTGAAACTACCAAGCTCTACGGGCATTAAATCTATGTTGAACGGGTGATTTACCAAGTTTAAAGTGCAACCTCGAATTATGGTATCAACTCCTATTAACGTCATACTTATTGTCTAATGCAGATGGGGCGATATCGATTAAGGAACTAAAGGCAGTCGACACAAAACTCCTATCGGCACAACGATTGATACGGGAGCCCTAAGCGAAGATGCATTTCAGCCACACGATTGATACTGGTGTCAAACTTAGAGATTGTCTTCTAGACGGAATGACTATTCAAAATCACGAGGAGTAAAGGAGATTGAGACATTATAGAGTCGCATTCTAAAAGCAGGTGTTCCAAGATGGCACGTTACGTGACGACGCATTAAAGTCGTGTTCTAATTAATCAGCATGCTTCTCGGCGGTGGGTTACGAGACGATGTAGGTGTTCAAAGGTATGGTGCGAGTGTTCAAAACTCAGAGTTGGATAGTAGGATAACGTAGGGGGACAAACATGGTGTTGTGACAACCAAAGGTTTATATGAATAACTTTTATATAAGGCAAGTGTGAAAATGTACACAAGGGAAAGTAAACACAAGTATAAGTCATGTAAGCACGTAATGTGTATGCACATGAAAAAAAAGTTTTATGTGATTTAATGTTTTGAAATGGTTATAGTCTAGGTAAATTATGCAACTTAGTTCTCTATAACCTTGGCTCTAGATACCAATCCGTAACACCCCCAAAATATGTGGTAGAGAAAAGGTAACCGAGAGCCTTACTTCATAATACATAGGCACAAGATATAAGAGAACGACCTCTAGACGAGTCGTTAAAAAGTTAAACTCGTTGATACGATTTAAATAAAGAACTTTTAACAATAGTGTCATAAGTTTGCATCGAAAAGTAAATCAAAGTTTAATACGAGGAAGAAATTTTAATGCAATTGGAAAATCCATGAAAATGATCTTGAAGGACGAGGACTCCACGCACATCAAATACACCACAGCAGTTAAGCACCTGAGAAATACATGCTTAAAAATATCAACATAAAGTTGGTGAGTTCATATGTTTAAGTAAGTAAGTAAGTAAGGTTGGACCACAAGATTTAGTAAGGCATGACTATTGTAATACATACAATATCACAAAAAGCAATTACGATTGCACTAAGCTCATGACACTGAAGCTACAACACAGTTTGTATGCAATTTAATGCAATAAAAGTACCCTAGTAGGTGTTCAATCCGCAACACCCTAAGTCCGACATGGTATACGTCCGTTAGTTCGGTCCTCCGCAACTAGTAAGCGCTTAACTTACCCGAACGGGGATGTCAATCTCAAATAGATATATTTATAAAACTCGTGCTTACAACATGTAATTAACGGTTCATGATAATTTGAGCATAGTGAGTTATCACTACTCAGGTTAATCCGTAATCATTTAAAAAGAAAGGTAAATTGTGTCCAAAGTATAAAACAAAGCAATGTATCTCACCCCGAGATTTATAAAGTAGTGATAAATAAGTTAAAGCGGGGCTATAAACTCACCTTAGGTAAAAATATTGATTTTGGGAAAATCAAGCAAGAGAAACGTCACAACAAGTTTTGAACGCAACCTAATTAAATATGGATCAACTTAGAATTGTGCAAGTGAAATGAAGTGATGTAAATATATTTTTATAAGATTATATCACCACCTAATAGTTTGCGTTTTAGTTTTATAAGTCAAAATAACGTTTACGTCAAGTTCGCCACTTATTATCTAAGTATAGATACTTGTAAGTATTTTCTAATAGACAACTTAAATATATTCTATCCACCTTGCTTATTATTATTTTTAAATGTTTTCGACGCGTATGAAAAATTTATAAGTCTTACAATAATATTTCTTAATGATTTTATAGCTCAAACGAATTCGAAAACCCCATTTTAATTATCAAACAGCTCACTATCCGAAAACCTTAATACAAAGTATGGACAACAAGCTTATATTTTCCGATCTTTACTTTAATTCACCCACCAATTGTAACTCTATACTAACCTAGTCCCTTTCACTAATTTTCACGATCTACCATCACAACAAAAAATCCATACTAACCTAGTCCCTTACACCAATTTATCAAGAATAAACATAATATCAAAAACATGAATAAATTATACAACTTTACTTGTTTAAGTTTATAATTAACCATTTTAATAATAAAGTTAATATTTCAACATGTAATCTATAAAGTGACTAAAATAAGGAGTATAGTGTATGTACATATTTTTATTATTCATTTTACAACCTTCTTACAAGATTTCATTTCAAAGATTTACTTTTCTCTTTTAGAAATTTTTTTAACATACAAACTAGTGGTGATATAAATTTATGAATGTGGTGATTATACAAGATATATGAAATGAGAATATGAGATGAGAATGTGAAACCTTAGGAAGATGAGATGATGAGATTACTAGTATAACACCCAAATCAAACCCCAAATATTGTTTGATTATAACCCAAAAACCTTAAGACTTCTTGAAATACACTTGAAAAATATCAAAACCAACTTGTTCTTTCCCCTTGTCTTTGAGCCGTGCACTATGAGAGCTAGGAGGAGAGAACTATGATTTTTTTTACTAGTGAGAAGTGTGTGTGAAAGTTACTAGTTTACTTTTCTTTTGAAAGTGAATTTCGGTAAGTCGTAAAGCCACTTTGAGAGTGTATAGTGAAATTTTACCCATTTTTGGTGTGGGTTTATGCTATGGCCGGTCACTAAGCCTCTCCAAGAGGTAGGTATGGGTTTGAAGTGGCTTCCTAAATCACATGAAGGCATAAGCCTTTGATAATTACATAATTGGTAGCACATTGATTCAAGAATGTTTCCTATGCCATATATAGAGGAGGGGGCGGCATGTATGACTAGGATGGGTGGGAAGTATTTAAATTGTTGTATTATGAAATTTTTACATATTTATGCATGTATAAATTGAAACGCCCCTTTCCCGACTCTAAATTTGACCAAAAATTAAAAACTTTGCTCAAACCAAGATCCGAAAAAGACCTTCTGTCATTCTTTTATAAAATGACCAACATCAATTAACCTTCGCCACTTGGAAGTATTTTTAGATAAAAGTAGACTCAAATACCTTTCCAACGATATAAAGAACGGTTTTCAACTCTTTACGGTTTAGTTTTTATGACAAAAACAAGATCGACAAAATTCTGTCGGACCAATCCAGCTCGGCGGCTAGACATCCACGCCGGGCGGCTGGTGAGCAGCGGGGCGGCTGGATGAGCAGTAGGGCGGCTGGATGAGAAGCCGGGCGGCTGCTTATTTCTGGTCACCCAAAACATATTTTTCGACACTTTTCCGAAAACTAACTTCCCGAACTCGAAATTACGCGAAACTTTTCAGAATTCATTAATAAATTAAAATACATCATTTCTGTAAACTAATATGGTCTAAATGACCCATAAGCATATACTTTACGGGGTTTGCCAAATACCCGTTTTGACCCGTTTGCATACACTTTACCTACCAACTATAACAAAAGACTTTTACTCATTATACACATCCACGTTTACATGACACTTGACACTTGACAACATTTATTTACAAACCGTTATGACACTTGGGGGTTCAACCTTGAATTGAGCTCGGTACTAATACTAAGCTTTTAGGTATGTTCCATTACACTTTCAACCTCATTACCCTTCTAATCCTCACTTCCAATTCTACGCCTTAATCCAAGCATTACCTTCATTACAAGAACCTACAAAACATTTCAACTATAACACGTAAGTTTTCGCTTAGTAAGTAATAGACATAACATGCCATCATATATCATTTAGCATATTCGCATCACATACTTCACTTACTAGCCCAAAAGACTAAATCATACTGTAACATCCGAGAATTTTCGAATTTTTAAATGATAATTACACCCTTTGACTTTTTGGGTCTGGCTTGACTTATAAGAACAATCATCTAAATCGCATATTCACGACTCAGGCCCTAAAACAATTTGATGTAAAACGATATTTCAGACAACTTTTTAGTTTTACCCGAGACTTGAAAACAAGGTGAAGAGGGCTAAAACAGCCCCACAAAGTTTTGAAAACTGCACACAACGGGTACCTACACAAAAAAATAATTAAATTTATTTTTTTGAATTATCACTATTTATTTAATAAAAATATTAAATAAAATTATTTAATATTTTACTTATTTAAGCGTTGTTGATAACGCGAACATTCGAGTTAAAATTTCTTTTTATTTTTAACCAAGTCACAAAATAAATATTAAACGTTTTAAATAAATTTTATAAAACATTTACGAAAATTAGTCGAGTGAATACTCATTTTTATCGGAAAAATGATTTAGAAAACAATGGCGCAAGTTTCGAGATTTGAATCGTCCGTTAAGTCTTTCAAATGAGTCCCGAACCAATATATTATAAAAGTTTCCCAATAATTACGCATATGGTCCCTGTGAAATAATTACATAACCCACCCTATACTATTATAAATTTTCTATTTTATTTTAAAACCTTTATATATATATAATTTATACATATATCTTTCATTTCACTCTCAAATATAACACACACTCTCTCACACACTCTCTCTTCTCCCTCCCAAATATCCGGCAGCCGGCGACCACCACCACAGCCGCCGAAAAAGTTTTCCGGCGAGCTTTTCCGGCCAACACCAAAAATCCTCCCTACCTCTCGATCTATCCGATCCCCACCATCACACTCCCTCACTCGCGACTTCACACCGCCACTCGCCACCATCGCCACCCGCTGCCACCACCATCATCATACACGGCTATAAACTCACCGAGGGTGCGTTGGTTTGTGGTGACAACCCCGAGAGGGTGCGTCGGGTCGGGTGTATAGCACCCGGAGGGTGCGTTTGTTGTCGACAGCCACACAAGGGGTGTGTTTTGGTTCTTATAACACCACCAAGGGTGCGTTCGGTTGGTGTTTTCCAGCCAACAAGGGTGCGTCCGGGTTTAAAACCACCACCCAAGGGGCGGTTTGGTTTATAATATTGCACCAAGCGGGTGCGTTTGGTTTGTATCATAACAGCCGGGGGTGTTTGTTTGTTGGTCTGGGTCGGGATGGCTGCGGGGACAGCCGGGTTGACAGCCGCCGCTATAGGGTTCGAGTTAAGGTTATAACATCAAGGGGGTGTTCGTTGGGTTTTTGTCACCGCGTAGGGTGCGTGTTGGCTGTGAAAACAGACCGAGTGGGTTGCGTTTAGTTATTGTTATCAAACCAAGAAGGGTGTTTGGCTGCTGGGTTCATAACACATCCGGGGTGTTTGTTTCAGGTTTAAAACAGCCGCGGAGGGCGTGTTTGTTTCGGGTTATTGATGACAAGAAAGGGTACGTTTGGGTTGTGGTTTGCACCAGCTAAGGGTGCGCGTTTGGGTTGTGTTTTGCACCAGCTAAGGGTGCGTTTTGTTTTGAAGTAACACCACAAGGGTGTGTTGGTATAAAAGACCCACTAAGGGGTGTGTCCGGTTTAGGTAGTAGATGACCATAAGGGTGCGTTTGGGGGTTTATAAAAAGTATAGGACGCTTTGGTTGTTGTTAGCAGCCGTGAGGATGTTTGGTTTTGTTCTTCATAGATTAGGGTGCGTTTGGCATGGCTGCGAACAAACATAGAGTGCGTTTGGCCTTTGTTCTCAGCCAATGGGTGTGTTTGGTTTTCTGTTATTCACCAATGTAGGCTGCGTTTGG
>BQNB010104747.1:3664-23750 GCA_026074375.1 Tanacetum coccineum
GGGGGTTTAAAAATTTCATAAAGACTATTTAACTTTGTGTAGTCAAAAGGTTTCACTAAGTCTTTATTCAATTTTGATCGACTCTCTTCTTCTAGAGTCAGAATCTCTTCCCTATCTGGGATGAGTCTGTTTGCAGGATCAGATTTGTCATGTGGGATCTCATACAAACATGGTTCTCATATTGAGCCTTTTTGAGGTACATTGGATTAGTAAAGGTAGGTCTTCCATTAAATGTAGAGCATTTGGGTGCTAACATATGAATGGTTTGGATTGATTGACTCCTTTTGTAAACAATTTCATTCAAAAACTTTAATTGGTTTTCCATTAAAATCATTTTGTCAATATCTTTTTCTTCCTTAAGTTTCAAATCCGTTATTACCTTTGTTTTCTCCTTTATAAGACATTCGTAATGTGACTTTGTTAAAAGACTCTGTTTGACTAACCCATCGTGTTTCTCTTTGACAACATAAATTTTGTAGGCTTTAACTTTTAAACCTTCTTTTATGTCAATGTCTTTTTGAGCTAATAGTCCTAGAGTTTCATTTAACTTACGTTCAAGTTTGTCATAGTCAACTGTACGGTCATTAAAGGCCTTGTACGTCTCAAACTCAATCTATTTATTTTGAAGTGCAACTAGACAACTATCCCAAATACTATTAGATTCCCCCAGAGTTCTACTAGTTTCCGCAAGAATAGATTTGCACTCAGTCAATTCTTGAGTCAATGATGTGTTTGCTTTCTTTAATTGCTTTTGAATTGTTTTATTGTCCTCGACATCAAGTTTTAAATTAGCAATTAAATTAGCTCATCATCACATTCTACAACATTTTGGTCATTCTGAATATCATTATCACACATATTCGGTGAATCAGGAATAACATTACTATCACCCTTTTTCCACTACACATGTGTTACTAATGGATTCAGGTTGCTCAGAATGTTGTGTGTCAACAGCAAACACATTAAATTTAGCAGTATATGGTACCTTAACCATTGGTTCTGTGTCATAGGAAGGTCTGATGTCCGTATCATCCCTAGAAGTACTTTTGTCATTGCATTTATTCCTTGACCTACTGCTTTCATCTCCAGATATGTTGCTTTGATTCTCTAAACCTTGATCATTCCCTTTGTCTGAGACAATCCTACTGCAGTCATTATCTCCCGAACAAGCATCCGATGCTTTAACTTCTTAAACCTTGCACTCTTGAATCTGCAACTGTCTTTCATTCACCCTGGTGTCATACTCTCTTTTATGCATTGCTCTTTCATCAATTGACTTCTTAACA
This sequence comes from Tanacetum coccineum, assembly GCA_026074375.1. Classification (NCBI taxonomy): domain Eukaryota; kingdom Viridiplantae; phylum Streptophyta; class Magnoliopsida; order Asterales; family Asteraceae; genus Tanacetum; species Tanacetum coccineum. Next base: position 4,951 of record BQNB010104747.1, read on the forward strand.
GATTCCATATGTTGGATCAGTGTATCACGGAATTCTGGAATCGCGAGTTGAGTGTATTGTAGAAAGTAGTTGCATGTCATTACAACATATTCATCATCCAAGTAAATCCGTGACTTGATGAACATCTAAAACTGTGTCTCGAGTACTTTAAAAGCAGCCATGGATCTAATCTCTTGAAATTCTTCTTTGTCAAGTTTCTTTTCTAGTTGTTCCACGTTTAGGAACATTGTGCATGTGAAAGTCTCAACATCTTGACCAAAGAGTTTCGTAAATACGTGTTTGAATCCAGACTCGATTCGAGTTCCTTTTAAGTCATTGTTTGAAAGTAGCTTAAGGTGTGATTGAAGTTGTTGAAAAGATACCATACAACTTTCTTTTGCTTTATCTTGAATTTGTTGTTCTTCCGAATTAGAACACGAAGATAAAGTATCTTTCGTTTCCATTTTATTGTGAATTGTGAAGTGAAAATGATTTGTACGATCTTAAGTAGGTAAAGTGATTGTTGTTGTGGATTGAAATCAATTAACGTTCATGGGATTTTACAAATCTTTGATTAAAACCGAGAAAAGAATCTTATCTTTCGCGGGATTTTTACAAAATCAAGAAGAAACCGTAAAACAAAAATGAATTGATGTTGAAATCGTTGTTGTCGTTGAAGAAGTTGAGCTTTTGTTGGAGAAAAATGAGCTTGAAATGATGAACGGTGCACAAATTTTAAGCTTGAAATGATTAACGGTTGATCAAAACTCAAATCAGGATAAACAGTGTAATAACGATTCAGTTTTAAGGACTAACTGGCTATTTTTAAGGAATAAGGACTAACGGTGTAAGAGTATGTTAACAAAGAGGGTTAATACACAACCAAAGGATGGAATGTGAATTGGTTTTAAGGTGCAGGGGCTGAAGGTGTAAAGTTTAAATTTTAGTTATTTAAAAAAACAATTCCTTCTAATTTGCTTTTCTGGTTCGTTTAATTTGTAAAATTGTACACGTTTATTCTTTTTAGCTCGAGGACTCGTACATTTATCACCGGTGAAAAGAAAATATACCACGTTGATCGAAAATGGATCACGATCACAATGGTATAGATTAGAAGTCCTGTAGTTAACCGACACACGAAACCAAAAACATGAAACAACTTAAAAATGTGAGATTTTGTTTCCGTCAACTTTTTAAATCGGTTCCTAATGGTTGTGAGTTGTTCGATATCAAGGTTGTTAGATACAAGGTGTTGTTCGGTATCAAAGTTGTTCGGTTCCTCTTGTTGAAACAAGTTGTTCGATACTCAAGGTGTGGAGTTGTTCGGTTTGAGAAGGAAAAGAATTGTTTGATACAAGGTGTTGTTCGATACATAAAAGACTTGTGAGTTGTTCGGTATTCAAAGGGAATGAGTTGATCAGTTAACAAATGGAAAGGAGTTGTTCGATACTCAAAGGATGAGTTGTTCGATACTCAATGAAATGAGTTGTTCGATTGTCAAAGGAAGAGAGTTGTTCGGTATCAAGGGCAAACTAAGTTGTTCGATACCCACAAATAACCAAAACCGTACTGACGTCCTTTTCCTTTGTCTATTAGAAATGGTAACCCAACACAGATCTAAAATAATAGGAAATGTGTCGTTTTTGTCCTTTTGCTTAGTTCAAGCACGATTGGATAAGCACAAAGAAGCTTAAAATAAGCTTATTTACCGCGAGAATAAGCTACGAAAATAAGGTAACAAATAAGCTACTTATGTTACTCAAGTAAGCTACAAAACGTTCATGGTGTTTTTGAATAAGTTTAAAACAAAAACGAGCAAAATAAGCCCAGGAAAAGAAACATTAGATAAGCTATTTTACTACATACATAAGCTCTAAAAATACCCAAAATATTGAGAACGGCCTGATAACGCTTAAATTATACATGTTTTTATACGCGTTATCAAAGCTTTTATATATATAAATTGGTTAAATATAAGAACTTTTGGTATAAAATAGAGTATATTTGCTATTGTAGGTTCTTGGAATATGTCGAGGAAGAAAACAGAAGAATACACAATGATATGGAGCTTAAAAGTACACTTAAAGACATCCGGAGCTCAAATGGAACAAAACCAAGTATTTATACACAACAGAAAGCAAGTTAGAAGAAAATAAATGACTAAAGGTGAAAAAGACCATAAGTGCGCCGCACTTTGCCCAAGTGCGCCGCACTTCCTTTAAAAGTCAAAGAATTAAAGTCTCAGTCAAAGAAGTGCATTAATTCCTCAAAACCACCGCACAATTTATATTGTACGCCGCACTTTCGTTTAAACTTCCCAATGAAATGGCTAAGTCCTAATAAATGTTGAGTGCATTAACTCACCAAGTGCTCCGTACTTTTTCCTATGTGGGCCGCACTTTAGCCCGATTTCAGCATATAAATAGAGATGAAAATCAAGCATTTTAACATATCCCTCACTTATTTCTATCTTACAATACACACACCTCTTCTTTGGAGAAAAGGAAGGATTGGTGAGGATCCTTGGATCCAATGAACCAAACACCCCTTTAATCCGCCACTATCCGCCATGCTACCACCAATCTCCTCCATGAACCACCATTAAAACACCACCATTTCCAGAATCTATGATGTAGTTATTGGTTGGTATGATGTATTGTTCTTCGTTGGTATTGTTACTTTGCTTCTTACATGTGAAACATGAATAATATTTGGATGATTTTGCTATGATTAATGAATATACATGTTTATGAATTCGATGTTATCTTACTTGGATCATTGTTTATCTCTTGATATATCTTGCAATTAAAATAGGCCAAAAGGATTAATTGTCTTGATGTATTTTGAATAGTATTGGCCATATGAATCAATATCATGCTTGTGAGAATGGTGTGGTAAATTGATAATCAACCTAAGTAGAATGATGTTTAAAACCCTTCCTTATGTTGACCGACCGGGTTGGGAAGAATTCATATGTATGCATATTTGATATAAACCATTCTTAATGCGCTCGTGATGATGTAGTATATAGGCCGAAAGGATTATATGTTATTATTGGTAGATATGCTTGTTATTATGATTACCCGTCATATATGACTTGTATGCTTTGTTTATATAAAGTCTAGCTCTATCTCTATCTATTATGTTATGTGAATCACGCCTTGTCCCTTTCTAGCTTTATACACAAGTTTAGGCTATTTAATCCGTGACAATCAATTGGCTTTGTTACTTGATAAACAATCTGTGGATTGCTACAAATCCCGTGGAATGACCTGGACTTACCTAAAAGCTATACTATACACGAACGGGTATACTTCCCGAATGTTGTGTTTTTGGTTAAAATTGGTATTTCTAGTTATTATAAATTTAAAGCTTGTAAAAACACCACATCAAGTTTTTGGCGCCGTTGCCGGGGATTTGTTTAGTTGTTTACAGATTGTTTGCTAGTCTTGTGCATCTTACGCGTGTTTCGTGTTCTAAATCCCTTGAAATCTAAAAATTTATGAACTCACCGTACCGTTTTCTGGCAAACGGAAACCAGAAAAAAAATTCTCTAGGAAGTGCGCCGCACTTTCTACAAAATTTTTCACAAAAAGAATATGATTTAAAAACTCAAACCCAAACAAACCACCAAATCTCTAGTCTCAGGTAAGTGATCATTTGAAATTCCATTTATCTGATTATAAGCCTTGTAATTTTGTGAATATTTAGTTGTCATTCAAAAATTAAAAAAAACCAAAAAGATTTTTATTTCTATGTTATTTTTACTTTCTTTTTGCTTTTGGCATGTTCTTGTTTATATAATAAAAATCATGCTTTTGTTAGATATTAGTTTTTCTTGTGTGCATCTATTAAAACTTTAAAAATTTGTTGTCGAAACTCATAGTACGCCGCACTTGATATTAAGTGCGTCGTGTTTTCTCAACATCCAAAAATATTGATTTTGTATAAAAATAAATCAGATGCATTTTTATTTCTATCTTATCTTCTATGAATATTTGTTATCTTTCAATTGCTTATGCATCTTAGTTTGCTTGTTTATGTGTGTTTGTTTGCATTATTATGTAAAAATGTTAAAAACTATAAAAATCTAAAAAAAGTTTCATTTTTTTTGTTTTATTGTCTGTGTGTTTGTTTGTCAGTATTTGTTTATATATGTGTTATGTAAAATAATAAAGTGTGAAAGAGATAAAATATATAAAAAACATGTTTTCTGTCATAATAAAACCGCCTCACATGTGTTTGTGTGCGACACACTTTTTAAATTTTTACCGCGCCAGTATTTTTGAACATTTGAAAAATTATAAAAAATAGGTTATAAGTACGCCGCACTTTCTTTCAAGTGCGACGTACTTTTGTTCTGAAAAAAAAATATTTTAAAAATTAAAAAATATATATAAAAAATTAAAAAAATGATAATAATAATAATAATAATTTTGTAAACTATCGTTTTAAACCTTAAATAATAATTATGTGGTTGATATATGTGTTTGTCATAAAACCAAAAAAATAAAAAAATAATTTTTTTTTATATATGTGTTTTGAGTGTTTGAATATTAGTAATTATATTTTCCTTTCTATGTTATTTTTCATTTCGTAATGTTTTATGTGTGCTTGTTTTACTAAAATGTATATAAATAAAAACTAAAAATCTATATGATTTTGAACTTTGTGGGTGTGTTCCCTAGAAACCCTCACGAGACTATAACTCGTCCACTCAGGCCACCGAGGGGTTTAAATGCTTGTTGCATACGCTAAATGCAATCGTGATGCCTACGAAAGTGTGCTTTAGTATTTTACGGTTTTTGTAGTTTAGTTTCTTTTGCAGATTAAATAAAACATGTGGAGCTTTGATTGGTGGTGATGCTTATCACTTGGGGAGGCGATATATATTTGGATCATTATTTTACATGTGGTAGAATACACATGACGGCGTTCTGTTTAGCGCTGTATCTTTCAGAATTCAGCCAAGCACTTATGAGCCCCGGGAAGTTTCGTTTCTCTCATATTTATTTTTCCCGTTTGTCCCACTTTTAAGTTATTTTCTAAATAACGCATAATGCTTAACTTAAGTGTGGGGGGAAAATGAATTGAAAAATCAGACTTATTATTAATTTGTAACTTTTGTTCGCCCTTAGTAATCTAAAAATATATTCTTGTTTTTAAATTTTCTTTGCCACTTAGGTTAATATATTAGAATAAAAACTTAGTAAATAAAATAAAGTTCTGAAATCAAAGATGTGTCCCGATTGATAAAGCAGATCCGACTCGAGATTGATAACATTACTTGCACATTTATAACCATTCCAGTAAATATTTGAGGATTTTGAGCCTGTATATAGCATATGTATTTTACGCTTGATTCCATTGATTACGAGTGTGCCGGTGATTTATTGATTCTAGAACTTGTGCTTGATAATCATTACGAGACCGCAGTGAGATCACGTTCGCGTGATATAGGTATTTTTATGTGATAAAGAGGCAACTTATGATTTAACCAAATTAGCTCATCCATTTCATATTATTTTAGCTAATTACACTGAGCCAAAAGTTTAATATAGACCCAATATTTGTCATAGACCCAATGAATCAATCCTAGCCACTCATTTTTTCATCAAAAATAAAAAAAGCCACTTTCCATCTCTTTTTTAAAAGTTAAATATCTCACACACTGTTAATCGTTACGCAAAACAAAACATACCATCGCGACGAGAATTAAATTATCTTTCTATAGAGGGGCGACACTATGTACTTTCGATGAATTTTTTTTATGATTTTATGAAGTCATATACGATTTTATGAAATCATATATGATTCGTTATACGAATCATATATGATTCGTCATACGAATCATATACGATTTTCGCAATTCGTGACTGAAACAAAATTGAAAAAAAGTCGTCGGAATCACAAATCATATATGATTTTATGAATTCATATATGATTTTCGCAATTTGTGACTGAAAAAAAATCAAAAAAAGTTTCTCGAAAGTATAAAGTGTCACCCGTCTCCTGAAAGATAAAAAAATACTCGTCGCGATGGTATATTTTTTGTAGTGTGACGATTTACCGTTTGTAAGATATTTTATTTTTAAAAAAGAGGTGGAAACTGAGTTTTTTTATTTTTGATGAAAAAATAGATGGTTGAGATTGATTCATTGGATCTACAACAAATATTGGGTCTATGTTGATCTTAACTCATTAAACTGATTAGCTAACCACCCAAATAAAGCCCGTTTGTTAGCACTCATCTTTAGTGCTAGATACCCTTAGTTTAACCCGCAGAGCCATTCTATTCATTTTTCTCATCCACTAGAAAAAAATTAAAAAAATATAACCTTTAGCCTAGCCTTACCCCTATTCGAAAGTCCCTATGGTTGGTTACTAGTTACTCGGTATGATTGGTTGGTTTTTTCTTATAGTTTGCTTGCATTTGGTTATAAGTGTTGTGCCATTTTGACGAAGATGAAGAGTGCACGCTTCGTGTTTCGTATTTTTTGTGGTGTACACTTATATTAAGTGTGGGGGAATTGTTAGTTATGAAAAAAAGAAATAAAGAAAAAATGATGAATAAGAGCAGGATTGTTGTCGGAATTTGTGACATATTGATATATTATGTTTGTGCCGGGTTGATTATGATTGTGAGAGGTTTGTTCGATAACCTCGCGAGTTTGTGGATTGTCGTAACTAGCAACATGAGTTTCTTGGACTTATCGACATGTATATTATAAAACCATTTCTAGTATATATTTCCCATGCCTTATCCACACCCTTATAAACCCTTAGCTTGTACATTACAACCCGAATAAAAGTCCTCTTTTGATAGTTACACCTGGTGCTTATGCCTTGTCGGTGCAGTTTTGTTTCTTGTACAAGCCTACGGTAACTTAATGAATCATGTCTGAGTAATTGAGTGTGATTTCTCTTTTACCCTCTATTACATCACATACGAGTGTTTGAGTGAATTATACTTTTCCTTATTCGTGAGGAGCTTAGTCATGTTATTACAGCTTTAAGATATGTTGGGAAATAGATCGTAAAAGACTTAATACTGATAGTATAACAGTTAAGTCTGGTAGTATTAGTTAGTTCTGGCAGTACTAAGTTAATACTGGCAGTACAATGTTAAGTCTGGCAGTACTAAAGTAAGTACTGGTAGAGTAACAGTACTATAGTTAGTACTGGTCGTATTTAGTTAAGTCTATTTATGTAACAGAATAGTAATAGTTATCTTAGAGATATCTTAGGAAATGATATGTATTATCCTTTCACATGTTTTGTAAAGCCTTCTAGGGTTTCCTTGGTGTATAAAAGGAACCCTACGGCATAGAGTTATGTATGATAACAAATAGAAGCATTGAAGCTTAATAGAAATCTATAGGAAAGTTCTTATTATATTCTTCTTAATACTTGTGTTAAGATTCTGCATTAACACTTGTTATTCATAGTCAGTGTCTCTCACATAGTTGATTTTTATTTATTCAAGTTAACTATTGTCTTACAAAGGCTATATAGATCCAAGACTTTGGACCTACAAGATCATTGGGTATTGTCAAACATCTCTGTTTTCTCATATTAAAAATCCAAAAATATTTTTCATAATTCTATGTTTGTTTTGTAAAGCTTATTATTTTCCTTATTTTGCTTGAGGGCAAGCAAACCCTTAAGTGTGTGTGTGTGGGGGGGGGAGGGTTCCTACGCCTTTTGCACTTATTTGTTACAAAAACCAAAAATATTTTCGAAAATTTCACACCCAATAAATTTTTTTAAATTAAAATTAAAAAAATATTATATATATATATATATATATATATATATATATATATATATATATATATATATATATATATAATTCCTTATCTTGTCACCTAAGACCTTATTTATAAAATTTCTTTTCTTAGATTTGCTTGAGGGCAAGAAAAGTTTTAAGTGTGGGGGGATTTGATAACGCTTAAATTATACATGTTTTTATACGCGTTATCAATGCTTTTATATATATAAATTGTTTAAATATAAGAACTTTTCGTAGAGAATAGAGTATATTTGCTATTGTAGGTTCTTGGAATATGTTGAGGAAGAAAACAGAAGAATACGCAATGATATGGAGCTTAAAAGTACACTTGAAGACATCCGGAGCTCAAATGGAACAAAACCAAGTATTTATACACAATGGAAAGCAAGTTAGAAGAAAATAAATGACTAAAGCTGAAAAAGACCATAAGTACGCCGCACTTTGCCCAAGTGCGCCACACTTCCTTCAAAAGTCAAAGATTTAAAGTCTTAGTTAAAGAAGTGCATTAACTCCTCAAAACCGCCGCACATTTTATATTGTCCGCCGCACTTTTGTTCAAACTTCCTAATGAAACGGCTAAGTCCTACTAAATGCTGAGTGCATTAACTCACCAAGTGCGCCGCACTTTTTCCTAAGTGCGCCGCACTTTAGCCCGATTTCAGCCTATAAATAGAGATGAAAATCAAGCATTTTAACATATCCCTCACTCATTTCTATCTTACAACACACACACCTTTTCTTTGGAGAGATGGAAGGATTGGTGAGGATCCTTAGATCCAATGAACCAAACACCCTTTTAATCCGCCACTAACCGCTATGCTACCACCAATCTCCGCCACGAACCACCACTAAAACACCACCATTTCCAGAATCTATGATGTAGTTGTTGGTTGGTATGATGTATTGTTCTTCGTTAATATTGTTACTTTGCTTCTTATATGTGAAACATGAATAATATTTGAATGATTTTGCTATGATTTATGAATATACATGTTTATGAATTTGATGTTATCTTACTTGGATCATTGTTTATCTCTTGATATATCTTGCAATTAAAATAGGCCAAAAGGATTAATTGTCTTGATGTATTTTGAATCGTGTTGGCCATATGAATCAATATCATTCTTGTGAGAATGGTGTGGTAAATTGATAATCAACCTAAGTAGAATGATGTTTAAGACCCTTCCTTATGTTGACCGACCGGGTTGGGAGGAATTCATATGTATGCATATTTGATATAAACCATTCTTAATGCGCTCGTGATGATGTAGTATATAGGCCGAAAGGATTCTATGTTATCATTGGAAGATATGCTTCTTATTATGATTATCCGTCATATATGACTTGTATGCTTTGTTTATATAAAGTCTTGCTCTATCTCTATCTATTATGTTATGTGAATCATGCCTTGTCCCTTTCTAGCTTTATACATACGTTTAAGCTATTTGATTCGTGACAATCAATTGGCTTTGTTACTTGATAAACAATCTGTGAATTGTTACAAATCTCATGGAACGACCTGGACTTACCTAAAAGCTATACAATACACGAACGAGTATACTTCTTGAATGTTGTATTTTTTGTTAAAATTAGTATTTCTAGTTATTATAAGTTTAAAGCTTGTAAAAACACCACATCACGGCCCAAAAATGGATACACACTTTAGATAAGACTTTAGTAACGAGTAGAGAAAAAAACATAAACTAAGATTTATGGTCGTGAGTTTGAGATGAAAAAGACGAACAAAGTAAGTTTTTGAACACGAAAACCACAAATCACTAAACCCACCTGTGGCTCTGATACCAAATGTCGGTAACCCGAAATCACTTTCACTTCACCATTTGAACAATAAATCAATTTTTATTTCAATCGGTGAGATAGTAACTCGCTGGTTCACTCTTATCGTGCTGTCTGCTTTGAGACATTCCAAGAATGAGAACATGCTGAGTATGATGAATCTAATACATATGTGTTAGAAGATTCGATACTTCAGCTGGAAATCCTGTCAAGGAAATTCTTCTTAAATTGAATATACCTGATCACAGGTCAATCCTCACGGATTCGAAGGTTACTCCAACCAAACACGAGAAAATGGCAAATCTATATTCGTCCCCCCGTTTTATTGCTAACTGTTTTAATGCAGGATACTTAAAGATGGAGGTGAAGGTACCTGATTCTAGCTGACTCACAAGTTTCATAACCACATGCTCATACCCGACCAACAAATATAAAGACATTATGAAAGCTCAAGTACATGTTTCAAGACTTCCGCTACTCTGATACCGTACGTCTTTCTTGAAGTGATGAAGTATTAAAGTCAAAGAATTTCAAAGAAGTTTTTGTCACTCTGATACCGAACGTCTTTCTCGAAGTGACGAAGTGTTAAAGTTAAAGAACCTCAAGAAAGATGCCTTATTATAGCTTTTCAAGTTTACATATCAAGAAAGGTATGAGCATGTCAGTCCAGAAGTCACAAGTTTACAAGATGAAGTTAATGAAAGATATGAAGTCTACGAGCTAAGGACTAAAGATAAAGCATATTATGCTAGGATTATATTTTTTGTAAATTGGAGTGACCTCCCTTAGGGGGAGATTGTTAGGATCAAGAAAAGTCTCGGTCACTTCCAATATTTACTAGTCAAAGCCCGTAGTTAGATAAGTTAATGGTATGTAATGTAATATGGCCCAAAGGCCCATGGAAAGCCTCTTAAGGCCCATGGCCGGCCATAAAGAAGTATAAATACCCTCTCCATGCCTTAGAGAGGGTGTTGGTTGGTTGTATTCTCATTTTCACTTAATGCATTTCATGTTATTCACTTTCCCTCTCTAGAAAATACATCTTTCCTTCCACTCACTCAGTCTCTAGTTCTTGCTTGAATATTCAAAGATTACTGGTATTCTACAATTGGTATCAAGAGCCATGGAGTGGTGTGTTTAGTTTTTGTGTTTAAGTTTTTTTCGGTTCGTGTATTCTTGCAAAATTCGTCCTTTTTTCATTCATTTTTTTGTTTTCGAAGCATAAGTGTACACTAAAGGATCATTTACTTTGGTAAATATGATCTAGTATCTTTATGATATAGGTGTACAAGCTTTGAATCAAGAAAAACATCATTTTTGTTACTTTTGTGTTCAAAAACCTTTACAAAGAACAAAATCTTGATTTTAATTTTTTTGGCTTAAAAACCTTAAAGTTTCATTTTTCTTGTTCCTATAGGTTTAGTATCACTAGTTGTACAAGTATTTTTGCAAAACTAACATCAAAAAGGTGTCTTTTTGTGTTTTTAATGGGTTTAAAAATAGTGAAAGTCAAACAACTAAAGTCGAACAACTCAAGTCGAACAACTCAACTATAGTAGAAGTCAAACAACTCCATTATAGTAGAAGTCGAACAACTCAGCTATAGTAGATGTCGAACAACTCCATTATAGTAGAAGTCGAACAACTCAGCTATAGTAGAAGTCGAACAACTCCATTATTATAACACTCCGTGTTTTAGGGTCATTTATGACGTCAATAAATTCACAACATATTTTTAGTATTGTATGCGTTTGTTTTTAAATCGTAATCGTTAAGTTAAATCGCGTAAGCTAAAAATGATCATTCAATGTAAACGGGCATCAAACAATTAAGTGTTTACATCAAGCAAGTGTTAAGTAATTATTTTGAGGATAATTATTAACTTTGTTCATTTTATTTTTATTGGTTGCGTAAAGTGTTTACGTTTTGCGATAAAATACGTTTAGGCATTGCCAGAACCACCAAAACTTTTCTACGCTTCAACAAATACCCACAATTATACCCAATACACAAAATTTGCAAAATAACATCACATATACACTCATAGGGCCGGATATACAATGGTAGATACAAAGGAAATATCTACAAATCACATTTCCTTGATTTCATGGGATGATCTCTACTTTTAGGAACATATAGATATTTTCATGCAAGACTTCTATGTACTCTTGCAAGACTTCCATACTCTTGACCATGCCTTCCCTAGAAACCCTCCTTGTGTCCCTTGACTAAGTCAACATGGTATATAATGCCTAAACTAGAGATAGAACACATACACTTTTATTTTACTTAGTGAAAAACACAAAACTCTCCCATTTCCTTTATGCTAGGCCAAGGCTCAAAAAGAAAGGCACAAACAATCCATACAAATTTTATTTGTAACATTTTTAAGTGTTTATACATCATATCTAAGATAACCCAAGAAGGTTTAAAAGTTTGGTTTAAGGTTTACAAGAGTTAAGCAAGTATGATTCAAGATTAGGGTTTCACTTGAAATTAAGGTTTTCAAGTGTTGTAAGCAAGAGTTTGTGATCTAAACAAGGGTTTAGATCATATTATTCATCATCATACTTCATATTAAGGTTACCTAAAAACCTTAATCTCTTTACATACATGATTTTATGTGTATATAAGGGCTATGTAGTTAATCACCATCTAGGAACTTATTTACTTGTAAAAATGGAATTTTTACACTTGTTATGTTTTGGTAAACTTTGTCATATGTTATATGAAGGTTGATATCATCTTATAATGGATATATAAGTCATGTACATAAGTGGGATATATATAAAAAGTATATATAAACAAGTGACTTAAAAAGTATACTTATATAAAGTTATAGACAAATGAGTATGTAAACTCATGGATTTTGTAATTCTTGGAATCTGTGGACTAATCATGGACTAGGGACCCTAGGTGTGTAAAACATGCGATATTAAGGGTTTTAATGGACTTGTAACAAAGTGGTGAAGCTAAAAAGTCATAAAAACAAGTTTGAACACATTTTTAACAAAAATATCTAAAGCGGCTGTTTGGAGTTCGAAATTAACATATATATTTTATACTTTTATAAAATCTACATGTCACAAGGGTCGTGGGTATATAAAGAACTCGAAAAACCGATTTATAACGAAGGTGATACGCTAATTTTAAGTTATAAGTTAATTAAACTTTTATTAAACTAATTTTATAAAAGTTACTATTCATATCAGACATGAACATTTTGAAAACATCATTAATATGAGAGAACTTTTAATAACGAAGACGTACTCAAAAGAATCACTAAAAACAGAGCTATAATGAATAAAATACGACATTTACGGGTTTTACGACAACTAAATTTATAAAAATAAATTTATAAACTGTCATGAACAGTAAAAACCACTGTTCGTCAGGGGACTAAAAATATAAAAATGTAATATTTTGATAACTCGTCTTAATACAAAAACATGGACGTAAGAAACATCCCAAACGGGCTTAAAACGAGAAAGATACGCACTATTTTATACTTGTGCACTATTTCCTTACGTGAATAATGTTGGTTCGTTTTTAATGCAAATGTTTGCGAAACATTTTAAAATCATTTATATAATATTTATACATGTCCTAAAATTTATAAATATTATTTTACAAAGACAATTGAATTATTTCTTCGATTATACGAGTACAAACACACGGATAATATTTATCAAAAGTAATTTAAATATTATTTCACAAACTCAATTAGATGGTGATGTAGCTATATAGAATTATATATGGTAGTAGTTATTCAAAGTACTTAGTACTCATACGACCTATAATTGATTAGGTTGCATTCGGGCGTAATTGTGACGCATTTTCTGTTGTGATTTACATTGTTAAACTCATCCACTCGAGGTGAGTTCATAGCCACATGTTTTACATCTATAATGATTTATAAGGATTGGGGTAAGAACATGCTTGGTTTTATAATTGGACGCAAGTGGACATTTCATGTTTAAATTTATTACGTGTTTGCCTAAGTAGCGATAACCCAATGAGCCCACTATCATGAACTGTAAATCACCTAGAGGGTGAGCGCGAATGTTATAAATAGATCTATTTGGGGGTGACCCCCCGTTCGAGTGATTAGCCATCACTGGTGTCGAAACTACCGAGCCAACGAATGTATAACATGTCAGATTTGGGATGTTCTGGGTTAGAACATCATCATGGGCGACGTAGGCAATTTATATTGCAAATCATATTTTTCGAGCTTCAGTGTCATGAGCTTAGGGAAACGTAATTACTTTTTTGAGATGTTTACATTTAATGTATTATCACGGGGGAAATCTTGCGGTCCTACACTTATTTAATTCATAAACCTATGAATTCACCAACATTATTGTTGACGTTTTAAATAATGTTTTCTCAGGAGGTCAATATGGTACAAGACAAGGGATATATTGGTGGTCATATTTTGGAAGTCACATGCATAAAGATTTGGTTGCATTACATTTGGGGGAAATGTTTGTTTTCGAACTAGAATCTTTGTATAATTCAACAATGAACAAGTAAAGCTTCAGGCTTTTGTAACATAAACTTTGCTAAATCTAATGTATTGGTTTTTAACGACACTTTTTAAGGTCGTTCTTATTGTTAGGTTCACCTAAATGGACCCAAACAAAGAAGCTTCGGTCACTCGAAGTTACAAGACAAAAGTCTAGCTCGAAAGACTATGTTATTTAATGTTTATTATGTATAAGGGCCAAGATGTAAAAAGCTCAAAAAGAAAGCCCTCAAAGGCAAATCCTTATTAGTATAAATACTCCTAGTTTAGTCAAAATTAGGTTAGCTTCTCCATTTTATTTTTCATCTTAAGGGTTTGTAGCAACTTTTTGTTTCTTTCAATAAAAAGTTCTTCATTGTTTTAATCTTTGTGCCATTGATCTTGTGCTTCATACATGGAATGATCTAGGGATCCTACAATTGGTATCAAGAGCCTACAAGATTGATGTATTGATTTGGTTTGTATTTTTTTTCTCTATTGTTTTCGAAAAAAAAGGGGTTTGATTAATTGTTTGTTTGATTCTTGATTCATAGATGGTTTATGTTTAATCTAATATCACTCAAACCATCTTGTTAGCAATCAACGATCTCGTGTTTTTCTTTTGTTCTTGTTGTTTTGGTTCGAAAAGTATTACAAAAAAGTGGGGTTCGAACGAGTTTTTGTGTTAACGGGATCGAACGAGAGGAAATCTAAGTTGATCGAACGAGTGGAAGGTTTTTTTTGATCGAACGAGTTCAATCTGAGAGGTTCGAACGAGGGGAAATCAAAAACGTTCGAACGAGGGGAAATAATAAACGATCGAACAAGGGGAAATCGAGAACGTTCGAACGAGGGGAAATCGAGAACGTTCGAACGAGGGGAAATAATAAACGATCGAACGAGGGGAAATCGAGAACGATCGAACGAGGGGAAATCAAAAACGTTCGAACGAGGGGAAATCAAAAACGTTCGAACGAGGGACGATCGAACGAGGGGTTCGAACAAGGGGATCGAACAAGCTCAAGTCGTCTCGATCGAACGAGTGGAAAAGAAGCCGATCGAACTAACCATTCGAACAAACCATTCGAACAAGTCGTTCGAACTAAGCAATCGAACAAGTCGATCGAACGAAGCGATCGAACGAGGGGTTCGAACGAAGGGATCGAACAAGCGATCGAACGAGACGACCGAATTTTTTCGACCGAACAAGCAAAAAAAAAAAAAAAAAAAAATTTTTTTTGTGTCGGATTGTTCTGAAATTTTTATACCAGCTCGAAAACGGCCCAACGGTCAAGACTCTTCCTCTTCGAGCGAGAGCCCTGTCATTTTTTGGCCATTCGGAGTCATTTAGGCCCTCAAAACTGCATTTTACTGTTTAAAAATTACCCGAAAATCACAAACCTCACACCAAGTCATCAAATCATCAATCACTTAAGATCAGATCATTCATAAACAACGTTATTCAATGGCAACCAATGAAGAAACAAATGCTGCTGGCACAGATACTCGTCCACCCATGTTGGTTGAAAGTGACTACGAGTCTTGGAAGATTCGTATACACAGGTATATTCGAGGCAAACCCAATGGCAAGCTGATATGGAAATCTATCCAGAATGGACCTACACCTCACCCTATGATCACTGATCCTCCACCTACTGATTCTGCTGCTGTGCCTGCACCAAGGGAGAAACTTGATTCTGAATTCAGTGAAGAGGAAAACAAACTTGAGATGGCTGATACTCAAGCTGAAATCATTCTAAGTCAAGGCCTTCCTAGACACATCTTCAACAACCTCAATCAAACAAGCACTGCAAAGGAGATTTGGGATAATGTGGAGATGCTCATGCAAGGATCAGGTAGGACTATTCAACAAAGGAAGGAAGATCTGTTTGATGAGTATGAACGCTTTCGTGCTATTGGAAACGAATCAATTCATGACTACTTTGTGCGTTTCCACAAGCTTGTGAATGACATGAAGATTACTCAGCTCAATATTCCAACTCATCAAATGAACACCAAGTTTGTCAACAACCTTCCGGCTTATTGGGATAAGTATGTGACTAATGTCAAACAAAACATGGATATCTCTACCACACCTTATGTTCAGATCTATACTCATCTCAAAGCCTATGAGCCTCATGCCAAAAAGACTCTTAAGAAACAGGAGCAGTCTACAAGTATTGTTGATCCACTGGCCTATGTAGCTCACACCACATCTGCACCTGCATCTTTAATCAACCCTCAACTCCTAGTCCTCAAACCTATTGCTCATGTCTCCGATGACGCTTTGATGGCCACTATGACTCAGATTGCTCATCTCTTAAGTGGTTTCCAAACAGGTTTCCACCCAACAACAACCTGCTCCGGACGTCTCTCCAACTCAAGGACTCATGGCTACGGGGCTATGATTGGTCACATTGTTCTGAACCAGTCAGAGGAAGCTCCAGGTAATAATGGTTAATACAGGTACTCGAGGCAAGAAGGTGATATATTACAACTGCAGGAGGAGAAGGACATGTTGATAAGGCAGTGCTAAAGAACTAGAGAGTATGGACTCTCAGTACTTCAAAGAAAAAGATTTACTGATGGGAAGCTAAAGAGAAGGAGATGTGTTAGATGCTGAAGTGAACATTCCCCGCTGATGTGGAATTGCACCGCCCTTATGATCAACCTCAGGCTCTGACTACAACAAACATGTTTCAAGCCAATCATGAGATGCATATGACTCGGTGGATGATGCCCGAATGCTGTGTGGCTTTCATGGCCACTTGTCATCCATAAGTGCAATAACAAATCTAGTCAATGAGGTACACTCAGCATTTGACAATCAAATCTTTGATAATGTGGATTATCAATTGTGTCAGGAGATGGCCCGGAAGAACATTTAGACTCCGATGCTGAGACTGGAGATTAGATGGACAATACGATTCCGTATCATCAGTATCTTCTGACACCGAGCCCAAAATGTTCGACTGAGGATTGTGACACATATGATAACTATCTATGATTGCTATCTTAACTGACTTGCAAACCCAACTAGACGGACATGCTAAGGTTAACCAAGAAAAATGTTTGGAAATAGAGACCTTAAAAAATGAGCTTCTTCAATGCAAGCAAGAAATATGTCGTCTAGATACCCACAAGGTCAAACTTGATCTTGAACACAAAGTTAGACAGGAACAAGCCCTAGTGATTCAGCGTAACAAGCGTAACGCTGAACTTGTGCAAGAAAACGATTTGCTTAAAGTCACTCTTTCAGGAAAAGAAAAATCAATTGCATTTTTACAATCTGAAAAGGAAAAGATTTTATCTGAGAAAGAGAAACTAGCAGATAGTTATCTAGATGAAATAGTGTGTTTAAAAACTGCTAACAAAGTTGCAAGAGATATGTTGCAAAGATTTAACATGCCAACACAAACTATTCCCATGCTTTCCAAGAAACCTAAAAAGGCAACCGCTGACTTGCACAAGGACATCCTAGGCACCCGTAACCCAGGTCTAGGTTATATGGCCAAGCGTGCTCAACCTGTTTTGTATGATGCTGATACCCTTTTGCATCCCAATCATCACCCTGTGAGTATATGGGATAGTGAAGAGGTCTTGGTTCACCAAGTTGTTAGCATGAAAAAGATGAACGAAAAACCAGGGCATGTTAGACCCGCAAACGACTTCTATGCCAAGCTTAATGCCCTTATGTTCGTTCCTCAGAAGGAATTATCCTCGTGAACAGGCATATTGGCTTCCTGCCAATGAACGTGCTAGTCAAACTAGTAACCCAAATAGACCTGTCACTCCCTACGTTCATAAAAGTCGACCTCCAAGTCAAGTTCTGGCCAGTCTTCGAAATGTTAATGCTGCTTTTCTTCAATTTGAAGGTATCATAAAAGAAAGAACAACACAAAAACCAGACTATGTTTCTGAATGGTGTTTTGATTATGCAAAACAGTTTGTCGAACAACAACTGGTACCATTTTACGACCATTTCAAAAAACATATCCAAGCTGCTAATGATACATTTTTCAAAGAGATAAGAGAATTTGAACAGATTTTTGATGACTTGGAGACAGAGTATGAACAATGTGTTCTTGATAACAAGAACCTGACCATAGAGAAGAAAAATCTTTTAATCAAAAATGACTGCTTAATTGCTGAGTGTTTAGAAAAAGATATCTGCTCTATTGTGCTTACTTCCGATATTGTTGTGCCCCCTAGTTCGAATTGCCTTTGCGAAGATCTTAGATCTGCATGCGATAGGGAACACACTAAAGTTCTTGAACTTGAAGCTGAGATTTCAAAACAGAAACAGCTAATTTCTGAATCTGAGAAACGTTTTGCATTTCTCGAACAGAATTATGTTAGTTTACAACTTAAATTTCAGAACTATAAACAGTGCATAGACACTTCTAGTGCCTCCAATGCAATTTTTGAAATTAACAAGTTAAGACAACAGCTTCAAGGGAAAGATGACACTATCAGGAATTTAGATGCTCAGATCAACATCATGAAGGTGTTGAATGTAGGTACCACTGAAGGTAGTTGTGACCAACAGGCATTAGAGACAGTTTAGTTAGTCAATATTGTTATTAGGGTTTTTAGCCACCAAAAGGGTTTTTCTTTCAATCATCAATAAAGTTTTAATTTTCTGCATCTTGATTCTACACATCATTTAGATGATGTACAATCTATCAATTATATATGAACTTACCTTTTTCAGGGAAATTTTTC
>BQNB010104748.1:0-23750 GCA_026074375.1 Tanacetum coccineum
GCTGTTAACAAGAGTCCTACACATTATCCTTGAGATTTTTCTAGAACATCCGAGTGATACTTATGTACTCACAATGAAGATGGAAATCCTGCTTGAGTTAGCATCAAACAAGATCTTGGTAGGTGACTTGTGAGATTCTATATGAATCAAACTTGTGTCAACTGGAAAGAAACGATGGTGCGATTCTATATGAATCAAGTAAGATAGATAGTAACTATCTGATTCACTCTTACTGTGTTGTCTGCTTTGAGACGCTCCGGTAACGAGAACGGCTAGTGCAGCTGCGAAACCCTGTCAAGGAGATTCTTTTGAATTCTACCTGATCACATGCAGTATTTATACTAGTTAACGGGGAACCGTGGTTATTGCAACCATATTCGACGAAGTGACAAAGACACTTTCGTACATATATGTTTATCTCTAACCTATACTTACAGGTTTTCCTGCCGGTAGCAGCTCCTAGTCCATGACGAGTCAAGATTCAAGACCTCATGCTCAACCCACAAAGTTTAATACATGATGAAAGCTCAAACTATCAAAGTCTTCCGCAATCTCTGATGAACAAGCACTTCCTCATAAGAACATTTTGTGGTACAAGTAATCATGTTAAAAGAAAATGTTGAGGGAGATTGTTAGCAAGCTTTCAAGATCTTGAGCATGAGGGTGGAGACACAAGATCGCAAGGCGGCATAAAGATTCAAGGATAAAGATTTAGAGATCTCAGTAGTCAAGACAAATCAAGGCCAAAGACCACGATATCAGTATTTTGTCAAAGAATATCAAGTTAAAGATCAAGATCCAAAATCATGAGCATGCAAATGGAACTTCTAAAGGAATTCCCAAGAATACAAGGCTCCAAGACTCAAGACGTCACAAGAAGGATCCACAATTGAATGACCACCCCTTAGGGGGAGATTGTTAGCCGTGTTTTTATTAAAGTGATGGTCATTAAATAATCCCGAGCCTTGTATAAGTAAAACATAGTATACGGGAATTTATTTAAGCTAGTTGGGCCTAGTTGTCGGGCTCAAGCCCATTTGTATTAAGATCCGGCCCAAAGAAAAGCCCACAAGGCTAGTCCACTCTTGTAACTATATAAAGCCCTCTCCAAGTGTGGAGAGGGTGTTGCTTCTCATTTTCTTAATATTGCAAGTAACCATTTTCTTTGTTTCTCTCTCTAGCTCTTTCTCTCTCTAAAATATTTTCTTATTTTTATATTTTAGTGATGAAATGATATCCTGTAACACACAATAGGAGGTTTAGCCAAGCATGTCATAGATAAAGCAAGAACATAAATGAATCAAACAACACATGGACATATTGAATGATTAAATAAACCTTACTTGATTAAAACAAGAATTAGAGGAAGTACAATAGGGTTTTGAGGCACTAAAATCATCCCTAACAACTGCTAAACAAACTAGGGTTCGCACCCTCTTTTTACTTTAAAGTTAAACACTTAAAACCCTAAATTCGGGTTGGTATATATAGGAAAATCGCTCTGACGACGTCACGTTTTAGTTGTGACACCGTCACGAAAGAGAATATTCTAGATAATGGGCTGGGTCGTGTGCTCTGACGCCGTTGTGGAATGTGTGACGCCGTTATGGTCTTCGTTGTGACAGCATCACGTTGAATCTGTGACGCCGTCTCCAGCTGTTGAGAACATTATCTTGAGAAATGTTGGTGTAGGTCCGTAGGTCCGTAGTCTTGAGAAATGAGCCCAAGTTCACGTTGTATATTTTCAAATGCCTTCCAAAAGTTAGAATACTAAAATAGGAAGATAAGTACCTATTTTGGGGATAAATGCACGATTTAAGAGGTTAAACGACCCCGAAAAAGTGTATAAAATGCACCTCATCACAAACATAATTTTTAATCAAGATGCATACAGCTACTATATAATCCGTCTATGATAACCGATCATACAACCTAACGTAAGTCTCATGCTTTCTCATACCATACGCGCGGGATCTATCCTCAAATATTTTTGGTTTAAAAGTTACTCTCTTCCCTTCTATACAGTTAAATATCATTTTTTTCCTTTCAAATCAAGTTTTTGTTAATTACCGTTGGGTTGTTTTGCGACACAGCTGAACTTCAATCAACAAAAATATTCAAAAAAAAGAAACACACATTGTGTGGAAGTCAGCGAACCCACACACATATTGCAATTTTTCCAAGCCGCCATTTTTTGTTTTTCTTTCATTCCCCCTTGGGCGGGTTGCAAAACACGAAAAATTGTTTGTATTACCGAAAAGCAATGCTCATTAAAATTACAAAAAAAGAACATACCTTCAACCATCTTCGTCAAACACGGGTTTAAAGAAAACAAATCGAACCTATCATTCAATCTTGCTCCTTTAACCTGTCCAAAGTCATTCAATGCTCGACAATTAATTGTCACATAATATAATTTAGACCAAGTATTGAAAAAGTGAAAACGTAGCTTGATTATAATTCGATTGATATATTCTTGTATGGAATGGGGATTTGGTAGGAGGGGCAGATTTTTTGGGCGGTGAAGATGATTAGCAGTGGTATGATTCAGGATAATTTAGTAAGTGAGGTGAGTAGGAGTCGGCAAACGTTCACTGGCCCAAATCATTTCAAATGAATTTTTTTGTGAAAAATTGTACTGTCGTTGTACCAACCCATCGAACACACCAAATGAACCTTTTTTATGCAAACCCCCACCCCCACCACCCCCCCCAAAAAAAAAAAAAAAAAACCATTTCAAAAATTCACTTTTCGTTTGACACATACATCAATGATAACATCTCATAAATAAACATTGTTAATTACAGATATATGATCTCATAGCTAACGCACCTTCAGCCAATAGACATGTTTGTTCGTCATTGTCTTTTTCCAAGTATTCGGCAACATGTGCTACAACAGGTAACCACTTTCGGCGAATGTCGTCTAATCTATCATTAATGTTATTATTCCACGAATCCGCCAACTGGAATCTTGAGTAATATTACACGAAAAAACAAATTAGCAGCAGAATTGAACTAACTGAAAAAAGAAGATAAAACAGAAAACTGATACTGAACTATCAGCGAGCATTATCATTAGTTGCATAAATAAAAGGCGCATATACAAAAGGAATGTATACTACCAGCCTATAGTGGCATTTTAGTGTTTCTTATCTGTGCATTTTACTGTGTGTTCTCAGCAATTGTTCCTTGAACGATTAATACATCGATACCCCAACACCTAGACAAAGGCTTAGAAAATGGATTGGAAGAGTTGTATTAAGCTACAGATATGCCACCTCTTCGTGTATCAAGAAGATTATACGCGAGTAACCCGTATCTACAGAAGAAAAAAAGTATTACGACTTCAAAATTCAAACAATATCTAGCATCTTGTTACAACTGATTATCTAACATTCTCATTCCTACTATTGCATACCATACTCCTATTTACTAAAAGATCAAACCAATAGCTTTTAGAATACCCATGAGTGTATCGAAGATGAACCAAATTAGCGCACCACAATGTCAACACACTTGATTGCACCTTCATAAATGCACATACTCTATTGGCGGTCCCGTGTGATTTCAAAACACGTAAATAGAAGTTAATAAAAAAGCATTAAAAGAAGACACAATATAATAAAGAAGGTTGTTCATATCATTTTAAGTGCCGTTTGGACCTTCGCCATACCAGCATAAATTCCTATATGGTTCTCTCCACGCCTAAAACAAAACCGATGACCACGCCTGCAATAGTCAATCAATCAAACAAACAATAATACTCACAGTAACCTCAGAATCCTAAATTTGAATACCCACAAAAATTTCAAATAAATTCAACAATTCATAGCTAATCAAATAGAAAATTATAGAACCTTATAGGGATCTTTTAAAGAGGGACTTGAAACTTACGTAGATATAATCAACACATAGGTCTTCAATTTCGCATCTTAACGAATGAAACAAAATCAAGAAAACATAGAAATTAATCCGCCCAACTCAAACCCTAAAAGTAAAATCAATATAGAAACAATTTAGAATTACGCATACAAAAACCCAAAACAATATAAACATCACTATTTGAAAACTCAATTCATAACCTTCACGAAAATGGAACAATCTAAAAAAAAACTTACTTGGAACCTGTAAATCCTTTTCTTTTACTTCCAATAATCACGAATGCATAAGAGTGAGTTGAGATGGAATACTGTTGGGGATAGCTGTGAAACGATTCGTGAGGAATGCATGTCGATCTGAGGATGGAAGAGATTAGGATGAGAAGGGAGTAGGGGGGGGGTTTTGAGAGAGACTGAGATGATGGAGAGACGAGGGTGAGACGAAGACGATGGCGAGATGTTTAGATTGTAGAGGAGATGAGGGAGAGACGAGAGGAGATCGCTGGACGAGAGATAGACGTGCGAGATGGTAGATCGGTGAGTGTGTTACAGTTTGAGGAGACCTCCGAGAGAGAGAGAGACGCGGTGGGATTTGTATAGTCAAGTGTAGGAGAGGTGTTCGAGAACCGAGAGAAGTCGGGGCTGCTGGGGGGAGGTCTGGAGGGAAGAGCTGGTTGTAGAGTTCGAAGGAGATGAAGAGAGAGGGAGGTGAGGAGAGGAGATGTGATTGGTCGTCCCACTGAGAGCAGTAGAGATGAGATTGATCTGAGGAAGATGGAGATGATGAACGGAGCGTACAGTGAGAGACGTGGATCGAGCGAGAGAGAGCAGAGGAGGGTGAGGTGGAGATGAGGGTGAGGTGAGAGACCGGAGAGACGAGGGAGATGAAGATTGAGAGCTAGAGTAGAGGTCTGTGAAGAGTAGAGGGAGTGTAGGACCACTCGAGTGGTCGGAGAGTGGAATGATGATTGGAGAGGGGAGAGTGATCAGAGGGGGTTTACTGAAGAGTGAGATAGGTCGAATCTGGAGAGGACGACGCATTTGTGAATGGAATAGAGGGATGAGCGTGTCGAGGTCCCGAAGAGTTCTCTTTGAAGATTATTCTGTAGATGGTCGAAGAAGAGACGGTCCCTAATTTGCGGGAGGTGCAGAGTGGAAAGATGAGAGAGAGAGAGCTCTGTATTGAGGTTTTGGTAACAGAACAACATACTCTAACTTATAATTAAAGCTGTTAATGAATATTGGTCGAAGGTCTGACTGGTTATGCAATTAGGGTTTCGATAGAGCTCCAACTCATGTATACTTGATGGTTTTAATAACACGAACAAAGTCGGTCTAAATGTGTGTAGAAACCTGTGGGTGTATGTGTATGTATAGAAGGTTATGGAAGATGATAGTATCTCATAGAGGTGTTGATCCGTTCTGTTATCGGGTTGTTCAGTTAATTCGAAAGCAACCCGAAATGGTTAGTGAAATCTGTTCTATCAGGTGGCTCATATAATTATTGAATACTACTCTAAGCTTAAGCAATACACAAAAGGCTATTTTCAAAATATCTCCTAAAATGGATAAACATACTCAATTCCTATTTTAAAAGCATACCAACATGGTTCCATTCTATACATCGTACATGTATGTCTTAGAATGTGTACTACTTTTACTTTGTAAAAGAAATAAAATCTAATAATTAGCCACTTAAAAATTATGTTAAGATTGATTTATAAATGAAGAAAGCCCACTGATTGGGCCAAAAAGGGCTTAAAACTTGAACTACCAAACTAAAGATTTGGTGCAAGGATAGCAAATCATACCCATATATGTAGGTTTTTTGGATTTTTTTTACATTATAGGCTAAATGGGCATTGTTATTTATTCTAATTGGGCTCTTTGCATAACACAAAAACATTAGATTCAATAAGGGGTATTATGGGCAGAGACGAAAAATATGTTATGAATATCTTTTTTACACATTAGTTAAACTAGGGTCTAGTTGGGTCTTCCTTAATATTATAGAGGAGTTGTTGGTTTTCATCTGTTTTATACGTTTCTTACGTTTTTGTATGTTTTTGTATGTTTTTGCACGTTTTATACGTTTTTATCCGTTTTTATACGTTTTATATTTTTTTGTTTATTTTCATCCGTTTTCGTATGCTTTTTTACGTTTTCATCCGTTTTCGTCTGTTTTTGTACGTTTTTCGTTTTACGTTTTCTAAGTTTTCATCCTTCTTCGTACATGTTCTTTCGTTTTCGCCCGTTTTTGTATGTTTTTGTACGTTTTCATACGTTTTTTCCGTTTTCGTACATTTTCATCCGTTCTCGTATGTTTTTGTACGTTATCGTCCGCTCCAGTCTGGCTTTATCCGCTTTTTACGTTTTTTTATGTTTAATCCTTTTTGTAAGTTTTCGTCTGTTATTCTATATTTTCGTATGTTTTTTTCTGTTTTCTTACGTTTTCATCCGTTTTCTTGAGTTTTCTTACGAATTTGTACGTTTTTGTCCACTTTCGTATGTTTTTTACGTTTTCATCTATTTTTATGTTTTCATCAGTTTTTGTATGTTTTTGTCCGTTTTTGAACGCTTTTTACGTTTTCATCCATTTTTCTACGTTTTCGTACGTTTCATCCGTTTTTGTACGTTTTCGTCCTTATTTGTACGTTTTTAACGTTTTCCTATTTTTTTTACATTTTCTATGTTTGTATACGTTTATGTATCGTTTTTATATGTTTTTTTTATGACTTTTTACGTTTTCATACTTATTTTACATTTTTTTCATTTTTATACGTATGTGTACGTTCTTGTACATTTTATACGTTTTTATATATATTTTATATGATTTTTGTAAAACGTACAACGACGTCCAAAAACGTAAAAATCACATTAAAACGTATTGAAACATACAATAACATATTAAAACAGACAAACACGTAAAGAAACATACCAAAACGTATAAGAAAACAAAAAAGTATGAGAACGTACAAAAACAAATGAAAACATACAAAAACATACACAAACGTAGAAAAGCGTATAAAAGTGCAGAATATGTACAAAAACATATGATAACGTACGAAAACGGATGAAACGTACGAAAACGTAAATAAACATATAAAAACGGGTGAGTTTGTATGAAAACGTACGAAAATGGACGAAATCGCGTAAGGAACGTATGAAAACTGATGAAAACGTACGTAAACATACGAAAATGTAGAAAAACTTACAAAAAACGTATGAAAACGAATGAAAAGGGCGAACTTAAATGAAAAAGTACGAAATCGTAAGAAAAAGGGATGAAACGTATGAAAACATAGAAAAGCGTATAAAAACGTACAAGAATGGACGAAAATATATGAAAGCGTAAAAAAACGTACGAAAGCGGATGAAAACGTATGGATTTGTATAAAAACGGACGAAATCATACGAAAACGTAAGAAAACGGATGAAACGTACGAAAACATATGAAAATGTACGAAAACGTATAAAAACGTACAAAAATGTGTGATAACGTTAAAAAACATGTGGAAACATATAAAACGTGCGAAAACGTATAAAAACGTAGAAAAACGTGCCCAAACGAGCAAAAACGAGCAAATACGTGCGAAAGCGTGTGAAAACGTACGAAACGTTAAAAAAGGTAAAGAATCTTAGAAAAACGTAGAATAACGTGCGAAAACGTTCATAAACATAAAAAACGTATAAACCAAAAATTTGGACTCTTTGCCCGTTTGACCGAAGACCTTTTGGGCCGCGCCCGTTTGACCCAAGTTTTAAAAATCACCCGTTAGCCCGCGCCTGTTTGGCCCGTTGCCTGTTTGACCCGTTGCCCGAACCCGACCGACCCGGTTATTTTACCACCTCTACATATGGGCATATGAATATCATTCATTATAAAACAACCTGAGATATATAGCTTGTAACATTAATGATGAAAATCGACTTTGTTGACTCTAGAATGTCAGCAAATTTTAGTCAAATATTTAATTCAAACAAGGCCAAATTGATCACGAAGTTTCCTTTCAGTGAGACCTCACCTTATATCAACTTATAACTTATGTATAAATAATCAACAAAAACTATCTCTCCCACCAAAACAATTAAAACTCATAAAACGTACACACAAGGTAGTTCAAAATAAGACACCTAAGAAATGGAAAATTTTGCAAGAAGCTTTTCAAGAAGTCTTTCTAGAGGCCTTTCAAGAAGTGTTTCGACATCTGTAGATGCAAATATAGTATGGAGGAGAACGACATACGGAGCTTTTGATAGTGCGAGGAGCATAAAGACTGTCCGTTTAGGAGAGGATAATGATGGCAAATTCTGGAGGATCAAAAAAATGTTTAACTTTACTAACTCCAAAAAACATGGGAAAGATACTTCAAAGGCTCGTCGATCATCGAAGATTGCAAGCTCTGAAGATGAATTTAAAAACAGATTACTTTTTGAAATTTACAAGAACATGTCATCTAATCATGAACTAAGTTCAACCTAGAAGTTATAGTCCAAACACTTAGAAATATTCCGGTTTGATTTAAAGTTCTGTGGTTAGAGGAAAATTCTTCATTTATTTGTATATGTTCATATATTCAATTTGATTCTTTGGTTCAATTTCTCATCCAGTGCGATGCAATAAAAAAGATATTAATAAAAGTTAAAGCTTAATAGCAATACATATGACATGATCATTGATTTTTATTAGTGCACATTTAGTATTGATATATGTTTTAGTATCATTGATATATCCTAGTTTTAGGTAAGAAGAGCCCAAAACTAACCTTGATTTACAAATGCAAATGCATTTCAATGAGTAGTATAGCAAGAAAGAAGAAAGGTTCTCTTAAAAAGACAACGAAAAGAGTTATGCGACACTAAAATTGAGAGTTGGGACCAATTTGGCCATACTTTGGGGTTCAGTTTCAGGTTGTTAACAGAACCTTCCTTCATTGAAACAAGTTTCATCAAACTCATTATGATTTACAAAACGTAATAACTTGCACGATCTAAAAGTTTATATAAAATTAGCTGTTGGAATATCGACCAACAACCTTGGAATCTAGAACTCGGAAACGACCTTGTGATGTAGTTGGCACACACACGCACAAACGTGATCTTGACTAGAAAAGTAAAGACCCATACATGACACATAATATTGCTCCCAAACAATATATATATGGAGAACCAAGGAAAAAAATGGTACATAATCCATCGCCACCTCATCTCTAATTATATAGAATGAATAGGGTGAAAACATCATCCTAATTAGACTAGTACTTAGGCTAAACAAACGAAAAACAGATAATAAAAGGACTTGTGATCGACTATGACTCTGCCTTTTTCATAAAGCACCTCAGTACCCCTTTGAACAAGCCATGCATGCCATGCAACCCACTTCCTTAACCTTTTTCTTGATTTGACTTAACAACGGAGCTAATCTTTTACTTTCACCCCTAGATATTTAACTAATACGCATACTAATCCATAATAATTTTCACCTTAGTATCATATTAGCATTCCCTAAGACACATCAACTTCAAGCATTTTAGGGAATGTTAGGATTTATGTTTTAGTAAGTTAGTACCGACAGTATAAATAGTTAGTACTGTTAGTTATAGTTAGTACCGACAGTACAAAATGTAAGTACTGATCGATTAGTTAGTACCGTTAGTTAGAAAATAGTTAGTACCGTTTATGAGATATGTATGAGATATTCTAGGAAAAGATATGTGTTATCTGTTAGCGATTTGTAAGCTTGTGAGAGTTTATCCTTAGTCTATAAAAGGATATCTCTTAGCATAGTTAGATACGTCCTCAAGATATCTCATAGCAAGATCATATCAAAAATAGTTAGTAATCTGTAATTGCTAAAAGCATATTAATAGAAGTTGTTATTTAGTTATACATTGTTTTTCTTAGTACTTGTGTTGAGATTCCGCATCAACATACAATATTCATAATCAGTGTTTCTACATAGTCAGTTGTATTTATATAGTTTGACTATCATCCTTCATAGGCTACAAAGATCTATTCGTTTAGGGACTCACAGCTTGTTCCTTAACCTTTAAGGCTAAGCGTTCGCGATTTTTGCGAAGAACGAAAAATGATAGAGTTAAGTATGAGTAGGATTAAAATGTGGTGGCGAGTATGACTTGTTTCGAGGTCGGTTTACAACACAGGATAGTGGCCGAGTTTGGCTGAAATAAATAGCTCGGCGAGTTGGTAGTCAGGTACGCGAGTTGCTAAAAACTCCGCACTCACGGCGTGTTGGATAAGAATTATAGGCGAGCCTGTTGCTACGGCGAGTTGCTTAGTTCTATTGGCATGCTGAGTTATACAGGGTTGAAGGCGGTTGAATTATTTTATTAGAAAAATACGGAACAGTAAAGCTATGGCGGTTTGAAAAACTCTACGGAGGGATGCTCTCATATACCTAGAACAGCGGTCTCTGTGTTATTATTTTGGCGGACGAGTTGTTCAACGGTTGCAGCGGTTTGATTAAAAAAAAAGAGTATCAGAAGCACCTACTTTTTGCGAAGATTTTCTGGCGGGAAATAATTAAGTAATTTGTAATTTTTTTTCTCTTAGCACCTTTTTGCTTATTTTTACACTTACAAATTTAGATTTTGGATAATAGGTAAAAATTCTATTTTTTCCATTAATCAACTAGCGCCTCAAATTTCAATACAAATAAACAAAACTCCATTTACTTACCAATACATAAACCTATTATCATTTAGGTTTTTTCTATTGATTTGTAAAATCCCCGGTAAACTTCTTATCGTGTTTAAATCTTAGACTTGTAATATCTCCCGTGAAACGTTAATTGCATTATAACCAAATCCTCATAGATGTCTAATATGTCAGAAGTTATTTGGTATGCGGTTCCGTTACCCACGCCTCCAAGGCTTGGACAGAACAGGACTATGAAATCTTGGACACCAACGCATTCGTCTGTATTGTCTGGGAAAAGTTAATGGAGAGAACATTATGAAATGCGATTACTGATGGTACCATTTCAATGGGATCGTTCATACAAAACTCCTGCTGGAAGAAACTGAGGGTGCATTTCAAACTAGGTCTGAGCGTGCTAGAGTCTTTACAGACCTTCTGCTGAAGATAAGGTAAGTATAAAGCTGACATTAGTTGCAACGAATATTTAACTTAAGGTATACCAAAAGACATCTACACACTCATTCAACCATTATACTGACGCACAGACATTTGGACAATTTGAAAGATGATTCTGGAAGTTCTCCGGAGTTAACAAAGGGATGACAGGGAATCACCAATTTATACGATGCAATTTGAAAGCTTCTTATCACATCTTAAGGAGAGAACCATTCACCAGGCTTACTTGTTGAATGACGTTGCTTCGGAGATGATCTATTTAAGGACATGGAAACATAAGATGACCATGTCCAGAATGCAGCTTAACTCTAAATTTGTGAACAACATGTTACCTGAATGGAGCAGATTCATAACTGAAGTAAAACTCAACAGAGGTTTGAAAGAGTCTAACTTTGATCAGTTGTATGCTTACTTGAAGCAACATGAGGTGCATGCTAATGAGAACAGAATGATGATGGAAAGGTTCATTCAACCAACTAATGATCCTTTGGCACTAGTGTCTAATGCCTCAGTTCAGCAATATCTATATACACAATCATCTGAGTCTCCACGAGTATTCTCAAATTCAACCATCACTTGTTGATAAATGTCAATGTCAAGGAGCACTTCAACGGATAACTTGATTGAAAGCCTAACCAACACACTTGCCCTCCTCAATCAATCATTCAAAGCACATCTTCCTCAAATAAACAATCAACTCAGAACGTCTTCTAATGCAAGGAACAAAGCTACAGTTCAAGATGACAGAGTTGGTTTCAGATGCATCGTGTAGATACAATGTGAATAATCCAGGAGACATTTCAGGAGGACAATGCAGAGGAAATGTTGTAGCTTGGGAATGTTGGAGTAGAACAGGTTGGAAACATAAATCCAGGTCAAAAGGGGGGCTAAACCATTAGTGCTACACAAACTGCAAAGGAATCGGGCACATAGCACGAGAATGTCCATATCCAAAGCGTCCTCGGGATTCAGACTACTTCAAAGACAAGATGCTACTGATGAATGCTCATGAAAATGGTGCTGTACTGGATGAAGAGCAGTTGTTGTTTCTTACAGGAGATCAGGTCACCAATTTTGATAACGATGTGGATGATTTGGCACTCAATGTGGACCATGTCTTTGAAGCTGATCAATGCGATGCATTCGACTCTGATGTTGATGAGGCTCCCACCAACACAGGACCATGTTTCATCGCAAATCTTTCTATCTGTAGATCCAATCTACGATGAAGTCGTGGCCATCATATTGACTCGATACTCGTTTTGAGGTACAAGATCATGGTACCTTAGTAGATCATATGGATGAGTATCATGAAAGTACACGAGATGCAAAGCGATGTACAACACACTGTTGTTGACTCGATGCTGACTATACGAGTGATTAGTATATTATTCCGTTCCTGATCAGTATGTGGGAAGACATCGAAGATAACATTGTTGTATAAAGTAATGTATCTTCTGTACGAAATGATGCATATTGATGTCAATTTTCGATGAAATGCATGAAAATAGGGTGTCAAAGTATGTCAGCAAAATCAAGCAGGTTAAAGGTAGTTAATGACGACATCGACTTCTGAACTTGCGAGATATAAAGAACTGGTCGGGGGGTATAACAACGGGCTAAGTTTGAATTAATGATAGAAGAACGAAAGATTGAATGATCAAATGAGAATAATTATCTTCTGATCCGAAATCGCAAGAGAAACTCTTAAAATGGAACTTCATTCTGCACAATTGCAACTTCGTTCTACCCTTAACCATCTCTAAGATAATGAGGGATGAGCGATATTTTGAAACAGGATTTTAAACAAAAGAAGGACAAATTCCTTGAAGAGTTTTAGAATTAAAAGGCTAAAAAGAAAAGGTAGAAGATAGTTTATACAAACAGATCTGTCTGTTAAAACGGTTCATTATATGTAAACCAAACATGGTTTTATTGATGAAAAGAACAAGGTATCGATAGGCTACAAAAATCCCTATCGTATCACACGTGCAAAGCAAGTTCAACTTGCACCTCTATAATGGTCATGTATTGTATTCAATCTGACGCCTGTGTACATGACTCAGAGGTTACTCGTGAGATATCTGAGAGTAACTAGGAATGTAGATGCTTGAGAATAATGAAAAAGCCCACTCTATGTGTGGAAAATAAAGTTAGGATTGCCCCCCCCCCCCAGATTACTCAAAGGAGAACCTTCTTGCAACCTTTGCTCCATAAAGAAATCTGACCCCAGAACAGATATTTTGGTCCATAGATAATAATGACAGGAAAAAGGCTGAGACCTCAGTTCCAAAACCACTTTCAGCATTGACAGTGTATCCACCCAATACTCCTGTCAAGCTTGTCCCTAGAGTTCTTCCAACTAAAAGTCAAGTGAAGATTAATCTTTATGTACTCACACAACTTTTTACGGAATTTGAAAAAACTTGCAAAAAGAGAATCACCCCAACAGGTGTTACAAGAAGGGAAGCGGTTTTGAGCAAACAAAAGAATGTTACCCTAACATGAAGTTATTCCAATTTCAAAACTCTTAAAAGAACACTTTGCATGAGTTTCAAACGGCCCTCTTTAAAGTGAGTATTAAGTAATGGAAGAAACTTTTTGATCAAATGGAATGACGAATTGGACCAGAATACTGGGGACAGCAATTTGCTTTAAAATAGAAAGGGAAAAATCCTTTCTCATTACAAATGGAGGAATTCTGATTGAAAATTGTTTGTCGATTCAAAACTGTTGTATGATGTGGAAAAATCACGTTGTCTAGATCTTGAAACTGAGATGTCTAAAGTTTAAATGAGATAAAAACATCGTTTCAAAACTGAAAAGGTATACCTAAATTTGCCAATTTGAAGTATCAACACCTACAAGAAAGTTTTGACAATAACAAATCACAAAACTTCTCAGGATGTTCCTAAAATTTAACTCATTTTTCAAGATTAACAATTCTAGTATGAATCAGATTCAAGATAAATGCCAACATGAATTTAGAGACTTGAAAGTTCTAGTCTCAAATGTGATATGACAAAAATTGAGCTTCTAATGCTACGATGTCACTGGCTCTTATTGAACAAAATGATGCGTTAGAGTAGAACTAGAATGAGATTAAAGCAGCATTTACAAGGAATTGGTTTGAGTCTTTTTGATCACGCGTGCTTCCAACTAATGAAAAGACATCATCCTTGTTACCACAGATTGAGGATCTAAAGGCTTAATTAGAAGGCAATTTTGAAGTTGCCGCTAGAAGTTATGTCAAAGAACAAAGTTCTCTGCTGTCCCTTGGAGATGTATTTTCATAGTTGTTAAGAAAAGACATCCTCCTGCCTTAAGAACATAGGAATGCTCATTTTAACCTTATCCATAACCATCTTAAGGGAGTGTAGAAACAGTTAGGCGAGATTGATATGAGGATAGACTAGAGTAGAGTTAAACCCCCCCACATAAAAATTGGATAAATTGTACTTTTCTATGCTTGTCAATACACTAAGCTTTCTCAGTAATTTGTAGAATATGTTATTGCACTTGCCGCAAAAAGAATTACGGAGAGATTGCAAGGTCCTTCTTCCCTTTAACTAGGAAAAAAGCAAGTTACTTTTACTTAATCATGGCAGTGCATACTATTCTAATATCACACAGAAACTGGTAAAAAACGGAGTGCACCAGAAATCAACCGTCTAATGTCCAGTGATTCCTTCTAAGGAGTAAGCAGTTCCACTCGTGCAAGCGGATCAATGCCTAGAAGCAATACCAAGGCTTTATAGGATCCTGCCAGCTAAGAGTGTGAATATACAAGAAGTAGAAAGAACCATCCTAGAACAAATAAGTTGTTTGGACAAAGTGAATCGAGTTGATTTTAGCATAGCTCTAAGCTTGTTGTTAATTATTCGAATTCTGAAATCTGTGTGCAAAACGTGTAACAAATGTTTGAATTCTGCAAAATCATGAAATGTGTGTTGTTAATATTTTGAGCTCTGTGAATGTGCCCCATTTTTAAAAATTTGTCTTCGTAATTATATGGGAAAGCCAGATTGTTGGAACAAAAGGCAAAATGCTAGATAACTGTTGGAACAATGACACGGCTCGCGATGTCGTATGGCATAAGCCTACATAGAGGTTGATAACTCATCTTGTTAAGACAGGTTATGAACAAGGACCAAGCAGGTTTTTTTTGAAAGCAACGGGTAAAACTAATTTGCTAAATGTGGTTATCAAGGGAGACCACAGAAAGAAATTCACCTTCAGGAAAACTTAATTGTGGTTATCAATGGAGACCCAATGGAACAGAAAAATTGGAACTTAGGGAAAACTATTGCCTTTAACTGAGGCTTCCTCGTGACATAGTACTACTGTAGAAAGCGCTAAAATCTCCAACAGCGAACCCCAAAACAAAATGTGGGGATCCAAAATTCCTAACCTCCCACGAACCATTGACCTGTTTTAAAATTGCAGGTGGTACAGATATCATCCTTTGGCTATCTTGGAGCAGGCTGTTTCACAAAACTCTATTAAGGAATGAATGGTCACTGTTACGCATCAGTGCAGGACTACCCGAGCCTAAAATGATGACACTCCCTGGTAATAATCATCGTTTACAGGGCTCAGCCAGCCTATTCGCCTGTCCCTGCAACTTCATACTATTCACCAACATGTTAAGCTCTAGAGATTTCTATTCCACAAAACTTCACATCGATGTTCAATGAATACTCTTGATTCAACTACGATGGTGAACCAGTACCTACGGCTATGTTATTAACGTCCACTGTTTCTTCAAATTAGCCGATATGTTCTCTACATAACCGAACTTGCTCCGATGATGCTCACCTTCTACAAGTCTCATTCACTTTGTCAAGTCCTCACACAGCTGCAATCTCCAGTCTATTTTGTCTCCTTCTAAAGGTGTTGCAGCTAGGACCACTATCGAAGGACACTCAATTATCAAGTGACCTTCATCCTCAGTTAAACACCCTTGTTTCTGTTTCTCTTTATTAATTTGTTACCAAAGGAACATTCTAGCGACTGGTCTAGTTTTGCCGTAAGTAATTAATCCTCAACACCACTTAACCAGATACGGAAGAACAAACGAAGTGGAATCAGCACTATGCCTGGCATTAACTGTCTCTCAGCAATTCTGGTCCGAAGGATCACTAAGCTGCAACAATGTCCAGCACTCACGATCTAAGCACATCGACATACGACACCATTTCATTCGAGAGCAAGTGGAAAATGGAGTGGTTGAACTCTACTTCGTGGAAACAAACTATCAACTGGCAGATATCCTCACAAAAGCTTTACCAAGAGAGCGTTTCGAATTTCTACTCCCACGACTTGGGATGAAGAGTTTAACCCCTGAAACCCTCAAACGCCTTCAAGAAGGAGAGGATGAGTAAATGAAGTGTCCTCTTGTATCCTTTGTACATAAGTACATAAAAATAGACTTGGTAAATATTTTAAGTCATTTGGAATTACAAAATGGTTTGCAATTACTTCAAATTGCAACCCGGTTCTCATTTGAAGGAAAGATTGTCGTCTGAAAGACAACTGTTCCTAACAACGGGTAATTAATTTTACTCGGGCATGGATTACTTTATATCCATGCAATTTGGGATTAATGTACGTTTCAGTGCATTTTTCTTAATTCGGAAGAGAAGTCTTCCAGTTTGATAACCAAATAATTTTTCTTAATTGATTCTTTAAAATTATTTGTGTTAACCACGGTGGTAAAAGTGTTGTTTGAAAATCAATCCGGACAATTTGACACTCAATCAATGACTACAACTCTTTCAATAGAAAACGGGTCATCGATTGAGGGGGAGAGTGTTGTTCAAATTTATTGTTCAAATTTAATGTCTGGGTGCCGATTGGAAAGTGTAACCGGGTCTTGGAGAGACAAAAGAAGCTAAGGAACCAAATCTTCAAAGCTCTCACTGCATCAGCTGATGTTCCCTCTAGCGTAACAGAGACAACTGATACAACATCAACACTTCCACCACCACCACCTCCACTACAAAAACCTACAGGTCATCGAGCTCGAATGCATCATTAGTGGAAGACTCCGAGATATTAGCTACCAACTAATCAAGAGAAGTGAATGTTTAAGATCAATATCATCGGTAATGCAACATACATCTTGTACATTCTAAGTTGTATGGAATTTGATGTTATGTGTCAGTGTATGAATCTTTCATGAGTTTTTCATTAAACTTAAAAAACCAGGTTTTTGAGTTTAACGAAAAAATCTTTCAAAATTATCATATCTGACACTAACACATACCCTCAACGATTGAGGGGGAGCATTAATATGTTCCATACACAGCTTGTAACTAAAATATGATCATACATCTAAGGTTCTCAAGGTGTATTCTCCACCCCCATGTGCTAAACAGTTTCGAATACCGATGCACATGTTGAGGGGGAGCTTTTCTGAAATGCAAAAACAATCGGGTACTAAACACTTTGATAGTTATATCATAAGTACCTGATTGAGTTTTTCAACAGTGATTTTATGGCAAGGTGAACTGTACCAAAAGACTGACCATGTATTTACTTTTATCGAAGTTATAAGGATGGTAAGGTTAGGTACTCGTTCCTATGATCCTGCCAGAACCGGAGGGATCTACCCAGGGACAATCCACTAGTTAGTACAGAAGTCCTTAGGTATGATTAAAAGGAGTAAATGTGAGAACAAGGGAATAGTGCCGACTGAGATGGAGCTAGTACTGGAATATACCCAACAAGGTGCTAGTCATGAAGTCTCGGTAAGCACTGAAGGGGTTGAGGAATGAAAAAGAATTGTACAGATAAAGGGTGTAAAGAAAGAAGCCCTCCATACACTTAAGGCAGAAACCGGGTCAATACATATGCTGTCAGAATCACAAGTTGATTGCTGACATTGAAGACGACATCATGGACCCAGTGATGCAATGCACAACCCTTCCCAGCCATTCGAGTTTCTCTTGAAAGAAACTTGTCTCATTTGTCACGGAGACTAAACATGCAATCTACTGTCTCACTCACTCCGAGTAAGTCGGTATTGAAAAGGTGGCAGTCAGCTCCAGCCTCCGATCACTAATATCAAAGCGCACTTTCGAGTCTAGAGCCAAGAGATCATCAATTAATCTCGTTAGGACACATTTCCATTTATCTTGTCTTTCACACACTGTGGAAACAAGGTTATCTTAAGAGTCCTACGCATTATCCTTGTGATATTGCCAGAACATCCGAGTGATACGAAGGTATTCACTATGAAGATGGAAATCCTGCTAGAGCCTACATCAAACAAGCTCTAGGTAGGTGACTTGTGCGATTCTACAAGAATCAAACTTGTGTCAACTGGAAAGAAACGATGGTGCGATTCTACGTGAATCAAACTTGTTCCAGCATAAGAATTGACGGTTATTGAACATTTGACAACCAATCAAAACTATCGAAGTGTTACAAAATATTTTCATAATTAACACTTAGACTGATTTTTCAAATCAATTTTCTCTTTATTGCTAACTGTTTCATTACAGGATCATTTAAAGATGGAGATGGAGATGGAGATACCCAGTTCCAGTAATGTCAAGTTAATAACCGAATGCTCAGACACGACCTACACTTGTTATGAAGTTATGAAAGATCTCATAAAGGTGTCAAAGCTTCCGCAAACTCTGATATCATATTCTTCTTCACAAGTGCACAAGATGGCAATAAATTACTAGATGATGAGAGATTAAGTTTGGCTGATGATCTCAAGAAAGCTCATGATCAAAATCAAAACAAGTCAAAGTGAACAAGCTCAATTGTTATCTAAAGATCACTACAACAAAGTACTAGATGTAACATGAAGAATCAAAAGACTGCAAGCTGTAAGAGCTTAAGTCTAGTGTTTTCAAGGGTGACCTCCCTTAGGGGGAGATTGTTAGATATGAGTAAAAGACTCGGTCACCCCGTATATTTATTGTTTATAATAGTTCGTAGTTTAATAGTTAATCGTATGTCTTTCGGTTTTAAGCCGGGTACTAATACCCGGTATTTTGTAAAAACTATTTAAGCCTCTTCCAACTTTGGAAGAGGCAAGCTAGTCAATAATCATTTCACTTTAAACACATACTCTCTCTCTCTAAAACATCTCTTTATGTGTTTCTCTCTCTAAAAACTAGCCCAATCACAAGAATCATCATCCGTGTTATGAATTAAATGATCCTATAGAAAAGAATCAATAATAGAACCTGAATAGGATGAAATAAAACAAGCAGTAGTATGGCTTTCGTGTGAAGAACCGGTGGCAATGTTTAAAGGGATTATAGAGGGACATCGATCACAAACTCGAAAATCTTTATTCACTTCAAGTCTAAAAAGACGCGAGAATATATGGTAAAGAGGAGGACCACCCAACCATTTATCTAACCAAAAGCTAGTGGATTCATCGTTGCCAATCTTTTTTTTTTTGAAAAGTGAAAGTAAATCAATTTCATAGTCATGAAAATCATCTTTTAATTTAGTGATACGATACCATGGACCCGATTTACACCTTATTAAAGAAGCATTAAGAAGACCGCCATGAGGGCCATGTATAGAGCAGATTACTTTGCACCAAATATTACTTTGCACCAAAGAGAATCTTATTCATTTAAAAATCTCCACCACTATTTAGCTAGTAAACCTAATTTACTTACCCATAAGCTTCCAACACCATGACCTCCTTTATTTAAAGGAGATATAACTTTATCCCACGCAATCCAAGCAATTTTACTCGAGTCTAAAGACCCACGTAAGAGTAAGGAGGCGACCACCAAAAGAGAGGGTTTTTTATTTCCATTTTATCAATCTTTGTGTGCATCTTTCAAGAAGAGGATTCCAATTCAAGCATCTTGACATCTTAGCACCAATGGGAAGACCCAAATAGGTGCAAGGGAATGTGCTAGGGAGGCGACCAATTTTCATCGCGAACAAGTGTAACTCAACATTATTGACACCAAGACCAAATAACTTGCTTTTGTTGAAATTTACTTTAATTCCCGAAGCAAGGTGGAAACAAGAGAGGATCCTAGATAAATTTTTAATATTCATCAAAGACCACTCTCCTATGATAAGGGCATCATCCGAAATTAGAAATGTGAAATTTCAACTTTATCTTTTCCTATTTTAACTCCTTTGAATAAGTTCTTGTTTTTTGCTTAGGTAAGAACAACATTCAATGCTTCAATTGCTAGGATAAAAAAGAGAGGAGATAGTGGGTCGTCTTGCCTTAAACCTCTTTCAATTTTGAACTCCGGTCCAACACCAAGACCTCCTTTATTTAAAGGAGATATAACTTTGTCCCACGCAATCCAAGCAATTTTACTCGAGTCTAAAGACCCACGTGAGAGTAAGGAGGCGACCACCAAAAGAGAGGGTTTTTGATTTCCATTTTGTCAATCTTTTTGTGCATCTTTCAAGAAGAGGATTCCAATTCAAGCATCTTGACATCTTAGCACCAATGGGAAGACCCAAATAGGTGCAAGGGAATGTGCTAGGGAGGCAACCAATTTTCATCGCGAACGAGTGTACTCAACATTATTGACACCAAGACCAAATAACTTGCTTTTGTTGAAATTTACTTTGAGTCCGAAAGCAAGGTGGAAACAAGAGAGGATCCTAGATGACTTTTTAATATTCATCAAAGACCACTCTCCTATGATAAGGGCATCATCCGAAATTGGAAATGTGAAATTTCAACTTTATCTTTTCCTATTTTAACTCCTTTGAACAAGTTCTTGTTTTTTGCTTAGGTAAGAACAACATTCAATGCTTCAATTGCTAGGATAAAAAGGAGGGGAGATAGTGGGTTGTCTTGCTTTAAACCTCTTTCAATTTTGAATTCCGAAGTTGGTGAGTCGTTTACAAGAACTGAGGTATAACCCGAATTTAGACATGCTTGCATCCATTGTCTCTATTTGAGGCTAAAACCCATTTGCAACATGGTCGAATCCAAGAAAGACGAACTCAATACAACGTAACAAGAATCAGGGAGTTCATTACTTATGATAAGCCACAATAAGGAAATATACGTGGTTCAAAAACTATTATACTATCCTAGTGACACTACAACATTTATCTTTATCCCCGAGGACAAAATTACCCTATCCCCGACGACATGTCCATAGGGATACTCTTCCCCGGTGACATGTCGCCAGGGAAAACATGTCGGGGAAAGCTCTAAGGGGATTCATTCCCTGGAAATTTGCCTTGACGACACATAGGGGCCCACACAGTTTCAGTCAACCAAAATAAGTACCACGTTGAATGGTTTCCTCGGCGACATGTCATCGGGGATAGTGTCGTAATTACCAAAGAGATTAAGCAAACAAATTTTTGTTAATTGGTTAACTTATATCCCCGGCGACATGTCGTCGGGGAAACTCTCATATATTTTTGACTAGTCACTGTGGCCACGTGGCTAGTCTTTTTATTTCCAACTATCCCCGACGACATGTTGCTGGGGAAACTCTCATAATTTATTTACTAGTCAACGTGGCAAAGAAAATTTGGTCATTTTATTTCAAACAATCCCCGGCGACATGTCGCCTGGGATAAGCCTGCATTTTTTTTGGTGCAGCCTATAATGCTGCCGATTTCCAGATTTTTTCTGGAATTCCAGAAAAAATCTACCAATACTCAAACCTGTAACTACCAATATATAATCTACCCAAATACATTACAACTTGTACCAAAACACGATACAATATAACGAATCAACGCGTTTGATATAATAAAGCTAAATACGTCCAAAATCCAAATAAACACAACATAGTCTACAAAACTAGCTTCCTAGTCACAAAACTTGCGTTATCCGCAAGATACAAGTCAATATTCACCTAGATAACATGTTCTAATTATACAAGGAAACAAATGTTTATATAAGGATGAAGGGTCGCCAATATATACTTCAAGAAATAAAATAGCATATACTGACCCATATATAACATATATTAACTATCCTCATCCTCTTCCTCTTCGCCGGCATCCTCATCATCGCCCGATTCATCATCCCTGCCCCCGCCACTCCCGCTGCCACTATCGACCTCATGTTGTGACTGAAGTTGTGTAAGTAGTTGGGTCACCTTGTCGTCACTCCTTACTACTTTCATGATCATGTCCATCTGTTTCTTTAGCTGCTTGTTTGTTCTTTTGAGCTCATCGACATCGGCGGTGTGCGTGCATCGAGGCTCGAGCGACATAAGGACGTCCCTGCCCCTTCCCGCCAAAACCCTACCAACACCGGGAATGTGCCCCCGCTGCTTGCCTTGGCGAATAATGGCCATGATCTGATCATCGGTGTAGGTGCCTAGACCCTAGCCTCAGCATCTCCTCCTATGTAGTGACAAAAACACAAGATAGTTAATATATTAGTCGGGTTAATACATTATTTCTCGACAAATCATTAAAGTGCGTGTTTTGAAACAATACTTACATATAGAACTCGCTCCTCATCCCGCAAGAATACGCCGTCAACGGTATGTGTATCAAAGTAGGTCTGGATCAGGGACGGGTACTCTCGAGTGGTGGAGCTCTCCATCTGTACATACACACGTATATAAGATGAAACAAATTAAAAACGACAAATCACAACACACCAAAGCGTATGAGCTATATATATATATATATATAGAAATATATATATATATATATATATATATATATATATATATATATATATATAGATATATATATATATATATATATATATATATATATATATATATATATATATATATATATATAAAATATGTGTGGTTGTGTGAGTGTGTGTTGTGTGTGTGTGTGTGTTTAAAATAATTAAAATGTTTTATTAAACCTCTGCCTATCTCGGAGGACAGCAATGACCGATCCTTGCCGCATATGGCCTGCTCTTTCCCGTTTCGACAATTTGAGCACACCGGGCCGGGCAACGTTCTTGGGATCAGACCAAAAGGCAATCTGCGCATCCCAATCTGCCACTGAGATGTTCGTGGGACGTTAGGATCTGATGCCTTCCACGTCGTAAGTCCCATCGTCGGGGTTAGCAACCCAATGTTCTGCCTTCAACGACGACTTGTTGTCGGGGTAGATCTTGGCGAAATGTTGCTCGGTGCCCTTCTTGATTTTTGGTTAAAGGTCGGATTGCATGTGGGGTGCTAAGTCAAATTGGGTCTGCAATCATATATAACAAAGACAGACTTAGATTAGAGATATAATTTATATATTTATCTAAATTCGTTTATTTATTTATATTATATAAATAAATAAACGAATTTAAATAAATATACACAATTAAATAAATGTAACACGATAATAAAATAAACATAAAAGGATAATGCAATAACTGACCTCAATCTTTCCCAAGACCTCCGCCTTCCGCTCCTCCAAGATGTTGTGCCAAGAACAAAAGTACATCGGGAACTCCCGGACGATCTCCCCGAGGAGGTTAGCCCAATGATCCGCGTAGTCACCGAGAGGCATCAGCGTGCCTTTATCGTTTCACTCAAATCGGATCGCTTGCGGGCCAAATTGATTCGTGATCTTCCTTAACTCGAGGTTCCTGGTTTCCTTGCGGGTATTCAGCCTGCCGGCTTTCCTGCCTCCCAGGTTAGGTTTTCGGGTGCCCTTGCCTACAAAATCAAGTGAGTGATAACGTCATAAAAATTCAAGGCAAGCAAATTCAATGTATCAAGTTTATGCTTATATTACAATAATCCAAAAATTCTTACCTCGGCAACCGCCGCCAATCTAATGTGGAGGGGGACGATCATCACCG
>BQNB010104749.1:0-21824 GCA_026074375.1 Tanacetum coccineum
GGCCCAACAGCTTGTTAGTTGGGACCCATGGCTTATTATTAAGCTCACTTGAGCTTATTGATGGGTTAAGAGCTTATTTAACTTCGTTAGATAGTAAGTCACAGAAATAAGTCTTATCGGGCCACTAACGAACTTATCAAGCCTTTATAAGGCCCAATACGGGCCCAACAGCCAAATAAGCTCTAACAGCTTATTGGGGGAAGTAAGACAGAAAGTTAGGGCTTATAGGAAGTCTAAGTAGCTAATGGACCTTAAGAGATCAAGCCTAAAAGCTTAAAAGGCTTATCGAGTTCATAATGGGGCCAAAAGCCTATTAACGAGGCTTATTAGCTTATTGAATAAACCATACAATAAAAACAGCTTAATTATAATAATAAGAGCTTAATGAGATAAGAAAAATAAGTTGGGTCATATATGAAACCCTAATGGACATTTAAAAGCCTTTCGGGTTAAGGTTATTGGACCAACGAGTCCAATAAGCTTAAAATAAGCTCATCTAAGCTTATTATTAAGCCAAACAGTTTCAATAAGCTTAAATAAGCTT
This sequence comes from Tanacetum coccineum, assembly GCA_026074375.1. NCBI lineage: Eukaryota > Viridiplantae > Streptophyta > Magnoliopsida > Asterales > Asteraceae > Tanacetum > Tanacetum coccineum. The sequence goes on from BQNB010104749.1 coordinate 545, forward strand.
AATGAGGGCTTATGTGCCTTTTAAAACTAAATTGGACATTTAAATTGCTTATTGGACCTTAACGGACCCAATAAGGTCCAATAAGCCTAAATAAGCTCATCCGAGCTTATTTATAAGCTGCCACAGCTTATATGGCTTATTGGAGCTTAATAAAACTTATTGCCACTTGTTAGAACTTACTAAAGTGTCAAAAATGGAAACATAGGGTAGAAACTGCCAAAAACTATTTTTATAAAGTCTAGGTGCTGTTTTTGTCAATTCTGAAACTTGAGGGACTGTTTGAAAGTACAAGGACAAAAAGTGTACTTTTCTTAAGTTAAAGGACTAAAGGTGTAAATACGGAAACCTAGGGGTTTAAAAATGTAAATATTATATTTCATAAACATAGGGACTGTTTTTGTAAATATAGAACTTAAATAAAAGGACTAAAGTTGTCAAACTTAGAAACTTAAAGTAGTTTATAACCTTAAATGATTTAATAAAACTTGAAGTGTCCCGGACAGGACTTAATACAATAAAAGTTAATTATGTATTAAAGTCAAGGTTTATCGGTGTATAAACTATCAGGCTAATAAATGTATATTTATTAACGATATCTATCCTTAGTCGTGTACCTTCCCAAGAGCCATCAAGACAGGACAAATACAATAAACAAGTGCACCACCACACAAGTGATAACAGTATATATAAACTAGCAATTTATTATAGTTTATGCATTAAGTCGTTAGCCTAAACTTGTAGACTAAGACTGGCCGTATTTACTTAGGTATTTGACGGTGTGATTCATTTGCCATACTTGGATATATTTATCATTCACAGAGGACTACCTACTCAGGTGAGTTCATAGCCCCATGCTTTACAATTATTTAAATGATTTACATCTTTGGGGTGAGAACATGCTTTGTTTTACAAATTGGACGCAAGTGTACATTTTATACAATGATTACGTGTTTGCCTAAGTAGCGATAACCCACTGAGCCCATTATCATGAACTGTCAATTACTAGATTGTGAGCGCGAGTGTTATAAATAGATCTATTTGGGATTGACATCCCCGTTTGGGTGAGTAGCGCTCACTGTGCCGGTTTGCCGAACAACAGACGTATGCTTTGTCGGATTTGGGATGTTGCGGGTTAGAACATCATTCACGGGCAATGTTGGTAATTTATTGCATCCATACATGTCGAGCTTCAGTGTCATGAGCTTAGGAAAACGTAATTACTTTTATGATGTTTGCATCTGTTGCTTAATCATACACTTGGAAATCTTGCGGTCCTTCAATTGATTTACATAAACCTATGAATTCACCAACTTTATGTTGACGTTTTAAGCATGTTTTTCTCAGGTCAATAAGGCACGAGGTGCCAAGATACATTGGGGGTCACTCTTTGGAGAGTCAGTACTAAAGATTTGGGGCGTATTACATTTTGGGAACATTTGTTATAAACCGAAATCTTTACTTATATTGTCGAACAATTTGAAGCCATGAGCTTATGTAATGAACAAGTATTTTGTAAATCCAATGTATCTTTTTAAAACGACACGTTTAGTGGTCGTTCTCATATCTTGTGCTATTAATCTATGAAGTAACGCCCTCGGATATTTAATATCCATTGCTATCCAGATTTGAGGGTGTTACAAATTGGTATCAGAGCCAATGTTATAGAGAACCAGGTCAAAAGTTTTTGTCTGGACTGTAACCATCTTCAAACACTACAATTACAAATAGGGTTTGCACGGGACACACATACATTAGTTGTTTGCAATCCAGCATATGTGCTTACATGACATACACTGTTTTAGCATTAGTAGTTACTAAGTGCTTGCATAATTGACATACGAGTATATAAATTATATTACGTATATTAGTATAAGAGTCTTAAAAATTAATACTTATATAAGTTATTTTTGTTTTTACAGCAGTCATGTCTTCTGCATCATCCGCGGTTACCTACACTTCCGTTTACACCGACTCTGAGCCAAGGAGGGTATTTTGGGGAGCCGATGAGGAGATATCTGATGGAGGTTCTCCACGAGTCATCATATACAGATACGATGGACTCCCTATACAGCTGGTAGCCCCACCATCACCGAATTGCATACCAGGCCCCGAGGAGCCACAGACACCACCAATACCACAGGACAAGGATGAGCATGAGCCTATGTTCATACAGCCACATGATCCTGACTATGTGCCAGAGCCTATATACCCTGAGTATATACCATTAGAGGATGAGCATGAGTTTTCGGCTGAGGAGCAGCCATTACCTCCTGTTGTTTCACCTACTGTTGAGCTTATTTCCCCACCTGAGGGAACATAGCCTGTTATACCACCACCCTCTACTGACATTACTACCACTAGAGCTAGGATTACTGTCCAGCTTCAGGCTTCCATATCCCTTCCACCAGAGGTAGAGGTTGAGAGACTTCTAGCCATGCCTACTCCACCACCATCACCACCTATCTCACTATCACCACCCTCTGCAGGGGAGCGTCTTGCTAGGTGCATGGCCCCATCTGCACATTCATCACCACCACCTGTGCCATCACCATTACTACCATCATCTGGGTGTCCAACCTAAATCCAGACACTCAGGATAGCCTCAACTCAGGCCCTTGTTGATGCGGTTACTGCCGCATTACCATCACCTCTACTACCACCACTACCACCATCTCTATACATACCACCACCTGTTGACCATAGGGATAATATTACTGAGTCTGAGCGGCCACCTCGTAAGAGGTCATGCTTGTTTGCTCTAGGCTCCAGGTATGAGGTCAGGGAGAGTTCTACTGCTAGACCCATAGGAGGTCGAGGGATAGACTATGGGTTTGTCAGCACCGTAGATGCTGAAGCGAGATGACAGTGGATTAGAAAGGTTGGGTATGGTATTAGGGATACTTGGGTGGATCCGGCAGAGGCAGTTCCTGAGATAGCACATATGACCGTGAGAGAGGTCAATACTAGGGTCATAGAGCTTGCTGAGCTCCATGAGCATGATACACATGACTTATATGCTCTACTAGAGGATGCTTAGGATAGTAGGACTCGCATATCACAGCGAGTCACTATGGACTTGCAGAGGATCGACTTGCTTATGGAGGATAGGATAGCTCATCAGGAGACAATACTGATTGTAGAGGAGGATGCCTATGCTTCCCGAGAGGCTTGGGCTCATGCGATAGGATTGAGTCAGGAGGCCTATTATGAGCTTCAGACCCACCGTGAGCAGGTATATTCACACGAGTCCTAGCTCCATACACATCATACACAGCTACAGTTGCAGGGTACCCTTATTCAGACACAACACTAGGTACATGTGACTCGCTCTCAGATGCAGCAGGCTGAGATGACAGAGCTTCGAGAGATTGACCGTAGGCATCAGGCACAGATAGTAGAGACTCTCTGTGTGATGAGAGACATGAGGCGAGAGCATTGTGACATGCAGGCCGAGTTGTTAGCACTGCTAGGGCAGCGAAGGAGAGCTAGACAGCCAAGATTAGATGCTAGAGCTCCAGATCACCAGGAGGCTTCTAGGGATGCTGATAGTCACATCTAGGGGTTTATGTCATTTTATTTTGCTAGGCTGTTGTTCAAGCATGTTAAGTATTAGGGGTTCTCCCCGCTAGCATAGCCTTAGATGTTTTGTATTGTATTTTCTGTACCAAAAACTATTTCATGTAAAAATTTCTAAGTTATGAATAAAATAGATGTGTTATGTTGTACTATATACCTCTCTTGTATTGTTATCTCATCTGTAAATTATTATATATCTTGTCATAATTATGACCTCACGTTTTGTCTCTTATGATTTAGATGAATCATGGCACCTGTGACAAGACGAGGACCAAATACCTCTCCTAACAACACCAACCCAAATCATGACTCCAGAATCCGTTCAAGCTATGATTGATCAAGCTCTTCTACGAAACTCTACTAATGGAGACGGAAGCCACAGTTCATACGAGGATAACCGAAGGAACGTGCAAACTGCGCGCCCTTGTTTCTACGCTAACTTCATGAAGTGTCAACCTTTGAACTTTAAAGGAAATGAAGGCATTGCGGTTTAACTCGGTGGATTGAAAAGATGGAATCAGTGTTCAATATCAGTGGTTGTGTTATTGAAAATCAGGTTAAGTTTGCCACCTGCACTCTGTTAGGGGCTGCTTTAACTTGGTGGAATGGTCAGATAAGAACCTTAGGTCTTGAAGCATATTCAATGACTTGGGAAGTACTCAAGAAGAAAATAACAGACAAGTATTGTCCGTAGGGTGAAATCAAGAAACTAGAGACCGAGTTATGGAACCTAAAGGTCAAAGGGAACGATGTCCCAACATACACTGAACGTTTCCAAGAGCTAACCCTGATATGTACCAAGTTTGTTGCTAATGAAACTGAGAAGGTTGACAAGTACATCAGTGGACTTCCTGATAACATTTATGGAAATGACAAGTCTGCCAGACCCAAGACGTTGGATGAGACTATTGAGTTGGCCAACGACTTGATGGATCAGAAACTCTGCACCTATGCGGAAAGGCAACTGTCAAACAAAAGAAGGCGATGATGCATCAGAAAAACCATGGCCACCGCAACAACCCTTCAAGAGACAAATTTGTCGACCAAATGTCTACAATATGGGGTCGGGCAAAAAGAAGCCATACGGTAGATCTTTGCCCAAGTGCCATTTTCATCACAATGGCCCGTGTACTCAGAAATGCCATAAGTGTAACAAGATAGGACACTTTGCCCGCGACTGCATAAGTTCTGGCAACACTAATGTTGCTAATGCTCAGAGGGACAATAAGGCAATTCCCAAAGGGAATGGTTGTTTTGAATGTGGAGCTCCAGGACATTTCAAGAGAGATTGTCCAAAGTTGAAGAATAAGGATGGGGGAAATGGGAGTGCACAAGGCTAGGTGTATGCAGTTGGGAATGCAGAGAAGAAAGGGAATGCATCGAGGGACCCGGACTCCAATGTCGTCACGGGTACGTTCCTCTTAAACAACCGCTATGCATCTATCTTATTTGACACTGGTGCCGATAGAAGCTTTATATCTACTGCGTTTAGTTCCCTGATTGACATCGCCCCAACTCCATTAGAAAATAGTTATGATGTGGAATTAGCTGACGAGAAAATAGTCGGGGTAAACATTATTATGCGGGGTTGCACTTTAAATTTCTTAAACCATCCGTTCAACATATATCTAATGCCCGTAGAACTGGGTAGTTTCGACGTTATTATCGGCATGGATTGGTTAAGAAGGTGTCACGCCGTGATCGTGTGTGATGAGAAACTTGTTCGAATTCCCTATAGGAATGAAACCTTGATTTTTCATGGTAACGAGAGTAGCAACGACAGAGAATCTCGGTTGACCATTATCTCATGTTCAAAGGCTCAAGAGTACATGGCGAAAGGATGTCAGATCTTTTTGGCACAAGTATCCGCCAAGAAAGAGGAGGACAAGTCAGAAGGAAAGCAACTTAAGGACGTACCAATCGTTCGAGATTTTTCGGAAGTGTTTCCTGAGGACTTGTCGGGTCTTCCTCCGGCTCGACCAGTGAAATTCCAGATCGACTTGATTCCAGGAGCCGCACCCGTAGCCCGATCACCGTATCGATTGGTACCGTCCGAAATGAAGGAATTGTCGGAACAACTACAAGAGCTTTCCGACAAAGGCTTTATAAGACCTAGTTCCTCACCTTGGGGAGCCCCGGTCTTGTTCGTCAAAAAGAAGGATGGGTCATTCAGGATGTACATTGACTACCGGGAGTTAAATAAGCTGACAGTGAAGAATCGTTATCCACTCCCGAAGATCGACGATTTATTTGATCAACTCCAAGGGATTCAGTATTTATTCGAAGATAGATTTGAGATCGGGTTATCACCAGCTTAGAGTACGAGAGCAAGACATTCCAAAGACGGAATTCCGAACTCGGTATGGTCATTATGAGTTTCAGGTTATGCCCTTCGGACTAACAAACGCACCTATGGTATTCATGGACCTCATTAACCGAGTGTGCAAGCCCTACTTGGATAAGTTCGTAATCGTCTTCATTGATGATATACTTATTTATTCAAAGGAAAAGACAGAGCACGAAGAACATCTTAAGGCAATTTTGGAATTGCTTAAGAAGGAGATGTTGTATGCCAAGTTTTCAAAGTGTGAATTTTAGATTCCGAAGGTATAATTTCTCGGTCACGTCATTGATAACAGAGGTATTCATGTAGATCCAGCCAAGATAAAATCTATCAAAGATTGGGCATCTCCTAAGACACCGACGAAGATCCGCCAATTTTTAAGTCTTGCTGGTTACTATCGAAGGTTTATTGAAGGATTTTCGAAGATTGCTAAATCAATGACGAAGCTTACTAAGAAAGGAATCAAGTTTGATTGGGGTGAAAAGGAAGAAAATGCTTTTCAGTTAATAAAGCAGAAGTTGTGCAGTGCACCAATTCTGGCTTTACTTGAAGGAAGCGAAGATTTTGTGGTCTATTGTGATGCTTCACACAAGGGTTTATGTTGGGAATTATATTTGAGTTGATAAGACAAAACAAGAATGAAACAAGAAGGTCCTTAAAAGATAAAGGAGGAATTCTTCCAAAAGATGTAAAGGATTTCAGAAGTCTCCTTAATTAAAGAAGGAAACAGAACAAACATGATGACTTGCTTAAAAGGATAAAGACAAGTTATTAATGCTATTAATTGTTGATAGGAAAGAATTAATGTTGATTAATGCTATTTAAATAGTTTCCTTATCTATTGATTAGCTTCCTTTGTAAGCCTTAATATCCCTCTATATAAAGGGTATTAGGTGTGTAGGTTTAAGTGATCCAGAAAAGTGTGTGTACACAAAGTGTTAAAGATGTAGACGTCTAGTAGAGTGTTGGTGTAGCCTCAAGGTAATCAAGGTTTTCCTTGATCCCTGTTACAGTTTATTGATGTAACCGTTCTAGAGTTGATCGTCTAGAATTGGGGCTTGATGGAAACAGACTATGGTATAAAACCTTGTTGAATATCTTTGTTCTTATTCCGCTTTGTTTTTATAATTATGAACCCTTGATTTTATCATAGATAAAGGTCTTAAACAACTGAGCTTAACGATCTTTTAGTGTCAACATGTGGTATATCAGAGCCGTGGGCTCTTGATGCGGATCTACAAGGTTTTGAAGAAACCCTAAAACCCTAATTTTTTCACGAATTCGTTTTGTGGTTAAAATGTTTTCTAGGGTTTTGAAGTTTAATTGCTATAACAATCTTTATGATCGTCCTCTCTACCTTTTTGGTATGCAATACGATCTATAAATCATTGTTACTATTAAGGGTTTTCTTCACATCGAATTTGTTTTTCTTTTTCAATAATTTGTCAAATTTGTGAAACAGGGGTTTCCACAAAAAGCATCCAGAAAAGTGTGTGTGTGTACACAAGAAGATGTAGACGTCTAGTATAGAGTTGGTGTAGCCTCAAGGTAATCAAGGTTTTCCTTGATCCCTATTACAGTTCATTGATGTAACCGTATTATTCTGATCAAATAATATTGGGGCTGTGGTGAATGTTTGGTAAAACCTTGTTATGATAATATTGATTCTATGTTTGAATATTCTGCCTATGTTATCATTATCCTAGATTAAAGGTCTAAACAATCTAGAGCTACAACGATTTATTGGTTTTCACAATTGGTATCAGAGCCTCGTGGCTCTCGATCTAGGATCTACAAGGTTTTAAAGAAACCCTAAAAACCCTAATTTTCAATAAATCGATTTGTGGTTAAAAGTTTTATGGGGTTTGAAGTTTAATTGATATAACATGATTTATAATCGTCCTCTCTACCTGATATGGGTATGCAATACGATTGTAAATTGTTGTTATTATTTTTAAAAGGGTTTTAATGGCATGATCTGGTGCTACACATGGTTTTTTTATCATTGTTTTTCGATTGTAGAAGACATTCATTTGGAGTTGGTCGGTTCTATTGATTGAACGATCCATAGTATTCTGTATTAATAAAGTGATTAGAAGCAACAGTTCACGTAGAAAAGGAGATTGGTGAAAATTAATTGGATCATGAATATATTGGATCGGTTGTAGAATATTGATGATATCGAATTAGAGAGCCGACAAAATTGGTGAAGATACAACTGAAGAAAACATTGCCAACACAAATGAATACACGTATTTGTTGATTTGGAACACACAATCTATAGAGTCAAAGTCAAATCCTACTCACGTGCCTCTTTTCATATAATAAGCTGACATATATAGATTTGGAAGATTCGCTGATTTGGAACACACTATTTAAATGCGAATCTGACTCCACAATTGCGTTTATTATATATTAAAGAGTATGTTGTTTTGGCTGTACATGATATTGGGCCTTCATTCGAGTATAACAACAGATAATTCACGTGTGATATTTAAAAGGGTTTTCTCTTTGGTTGTTAATGCTGCTCAAAATTTTAATGCTGCCAGTCAATATGTTTAGGCTAAGGAGAACACCTTTCGTGACACCTTCTTGCTGGTCATGATGTCACTAAAAAGTATGGGAGGAATGAGCTCAAAGGTTGGTTAATACTGCCGTGGTGGTTCACGTGATGAGCAGTTGCACAAAAAGGATACAAGGTTATTGATACTGTTTGCATAACATGGGATGGTATTGCACTTCATACTTTGTACTGTTGGGCTCAATAAGCATAGGTTTCTACTGTTCGAGTACAACATTAGTTTAAAGAATGGAATGTTAAAGGTTATATGCTCGCATGTGAAAGTGTACAACAAAGTATGGAAAGTACTGTTCGAGTATTATCATTATACTATTTGAGTATAAATGGTGAAAGGATTTAACTGGCTTCAAGGTTTTAATGCTTCATGTTTATATTAGAGATGTTCTAGTATTATGGTTAATACTGTTCGAAGTTTTATAACTAGTGCAACTAAACTAGTGCAAACTTTCGCAAACTCATAACTCTACTCTTAATAACTCAACTCTTACCTTACTAACTATACTCTCTCAACTAACTTATAACTAACAAAACTTTATTCAGACTAAAAAACCTTACTTAAGCAACTAAACCTCTTAAACCTACAACCTAACTTCTAAAACTACTTTCTCAAAGGAAAAATTAATACTGTTTAAGTATTAATTAATGCTGTTTGAAGGTGTTTAAGCTGCTAGTATTGTCCGATGAATATGTTTCAACTGTTTACGATGTCCGAGAAGATTGTTATAACTGCTAGTTATATCCGATAAAAAGTTACAGCTGCTAGTATTATTAGATATTGGGTACTACATGTTTTTGGTTCTCGGATGTGAAGAAGATATTGGGATAAAACATATTTTTGTTCTCGGTGACCAGGAGATCTCAGACAGATGAGTGACACACACAGGAAAGCTTTTTAGATTTGGTTTAACAATTCCCTCAACATGTTTAAAAAGCTCTATTTTGGATCCATTTAAGATGTGGTAACAAAGAAGGTTTTTTAGACACCTATTTGACTATGAATGGAATAGTTTGGTTTGTTTTTATCATATCTAAAGTGAGTGTAACACTTAGAGATAAGTTATGTTTGTTATATACGTTTATGATGAAGACATGACAAACTAGTTTTTTACCTGATGTAAGGAGATACATTGTAGTACTCACAGGTATTTACTATCACGTGGTCAGTGACTCATGTAAGGCATGCGGATTTATCAAGAGATCAAGGTCTACTCATAAAACGAAGAAGAAGATTATGAGTTCTTATCATATTATAGTGCAAGACATAAGAAACATGTTTGGGATATTCTACTTCTACATCAAGTTCGTTATATCAAGTGTACTTCATCAATAATCATTACAGAAAGCCTACAGAATTTAAAGATTCAAGAAATGGTTAACATATGGGTTTCAGGGGAAGCTTAATGTTAAAATGTTTAACCATTTATTTGCTACATCGATGTGAAGGTTTTTACTACTGCTAGTTATTATTACTACTGATAGTTTATGTTTCTACTGCTCAAGTTCATTTTTTCTTATGGTGCGTAATGGTGGGCAATTTGAGTTGTTGGAAGGCTGAATTAGAAGTGTAATATTGGTTCGTAGTTGTGAAGATCAAAGTTGCATACTTTAGTCTCCTATTTGATGATGACAAAAAGGGGAAGAAGATTTGATGATTTGCAACTTATAGATCCTTGGTAGTTTAAGGGAAGTATTCATTCGTAAAATAAAAACTTCAGAGAAAGTTGATGCTTATTTGGTTTTGTCATTATCACCTAGGGAAGATTGTTGGGTATTATATTTGAATTTGATAAGAAAAAACAAGAGATGAAACAAGAAGGGACTTAAAAAGAAAAAGGAGGAATTACTTCAAAAGATTGAAAGATTTCAAAGAATCTCCTTAAAAAGAAACAAAACAACATTGATGACTTTTGCTTAAAAGGATAAATGACAAGTTATTAATGCTATTAATTGTTATAGAAAGAATTAATGTTTGAGTAATACTATATAATAGTTTTTCCTAATGGTATAAGTTTCCTTTTGTAAGTCATCGATCCTCCCTATATAAAAGTATCATAGACATAGTTAATTGTGTGCTAAAATGTGTGTGTGTACCAAATGTAAAACATTTGTTGTGTGTGTGTGGTTTACCACGTCCACAAGAGATAGTGGCTGAGCATGGTGGAGGTAGCCTCAAGAAATCTTATAATGTCCTATAACATTTGTTGATAGTAACCGTCTTAACCATTGACAGGAAGATGGGGCTTATAGTAGTCATGTCTCTTAGGTGATGATGATGAAAAAACATTGTATTAATAACATGATTCAATGTTTTTGAATATTTTTCCGCGCTTTTTAGTTAATAAAGCAGAAGTTGTGCAGTGAGCCAATTTTGGCTTTACCTAAAGGAAGCGAAGACTTTGTGGTCTATTGTGATGCTTCACACAAGGGTTTGGGTGCTGTATTGATGCAGAGAGAGAAGGTGATTGTCTACGCTTCTCGACAACTAAAAATTTATGAGAAGAACTACACTACTCATGATTTAGAACTTGGGTCGGTGGTGTTTGCTCTAAAGATATGGAGACATTACCTATATGGAACCAAATGCACCGTGTTCATCGACCATAAAAGTCTACAACACATTCTTGACCAAAAGGAGCTTAACATGAGACAACACCGTTGGCTAGAATTGCTAATTGATTACGATTGTGACATTCGTTATCACCCGGGGAAGGCAAACGTAGTGGCCGGTGCATTGAGCCGTAAGGAACGGATTGAGCCATTGCGGGTTCGAGCCTTAGTTATGACTATTGGCTTGGATCTTCCCAAACAAATACTAAAGCTCAGATCAAAGCCCTGAAACCAGATAACCTTGAGAAAAAAGATGTAGGTTGTATGATCCGAAAGGATATACCCAAGGAAAGGTTGGAACCACGCGCCAATGGAACCTTATGTTTAAATGGCAGAAGTTGGTTACCTTGATACTGTGACTTAAGATCCGTGGTTATGCACGAATCCCACAAGTCTAAGTACTCTATCCATCCCGGTTCTAAAAAGATGTACCAAGACATGAAGAAGATATATTGGTGGCCTAATATGAAAGTTGACATCGCCATCTACGTTAGCAAGTGCTTGACATGTGAAAAGGTCAAGGCCGAACATCAAAGGCCATCAGGACTGTTAGTATAACCAGCAATACCCGAGTGGAAGTGGGATAACATCACGATGGATTTTATAACCAAGCTTCCTAAGTCGTCGCACGGTTATGACACCATCTGGGTAATTATGGATCGACTTACAAAATCTGCTCAATTCTTGCCAATAAGGGAGAATGATCCATTAGATAACTTGGCAAGGTTGTACCTGAACAAGATAGTAGCAAGACGCGGAATACCTGTTTCAATCATCTGTGATCACGATGGGAGGTTCACATCAAATTTCTAAAGATCATTTCAGAAAGCTTTAGGTACAGACCTAAGTATGAGCATCATGTATCATCCAGAAACCGACGGTCAAAGCGAGAGGACTATTTAAACTCTCGAGGACATGCTACGTGCTTGCATGATCGATTTTGGAAAAGGAAGGGTTAAGCATTTACCATTAGCCGAATTTTCATATAACAACAGTTATCACGCTAGCATAAAGGCCGCACCTTATTAGGCACTTTATGGCCGAAAATGTTGATCACCCATGTGCTAGGCCGAAGTTAGAGAAGCTCAACTGACTGGTCCGGAAATGATCCAAGAAACAACAGAAAAGATTGTCCTAATCAAGCAGAAAATTCAAGTTGCTCAGGATCGACAAAAGAGCTACACTGATTTGAAGCGAAAGCCAATGGAGTTCGAAGTTGGGGATAGGGTTATGCTCTTCGGACCTTTCAAGGTGTTAGCCAAGGTTGGGAAGGTTGCCTACAGGCTGGAACTTCCTCAAGAGTTGATCAGGGTTCACCATACTTTTCATGTGTCTAATCTGAAGAAATGTTACGCCGACAAACCATTAGTCATGTCGTTGGAAGGAATTCACATTGATGATAATAATCATTCAATGTAAGCGGTCACCAAATAAATTAAAGTTTACATCAATCAAGTGTTGTATGATTTTTAAGAAGATAATTAATGTCTCTGCGTATTTTATTTTTATTGGTCATGTAAAAGGCTTACGTTTCGCAATAAAATACATTTAGACATACTCCGGGAATACCTAGACTTACCTAGACTCAAACCAATAACCACTTTTAAACCTTAAACACAAAAATAATTCAATTCTTGTGTTATCAAGCCAATATGGCCGAAAATAGGTAAACAAAAACCATAATACAATGAATACCTACACTACATTGTACAATATCCTTTTAATTAAGACTTGTACCATTATAATCTTAACAAGATTTTAAAAACCCTTCTTCCCTCCACAACATACACGTCCCACATGCATATATACATCTAGAAAATCTCCGTAATATCCCCTAAGTACATGTACAACCTATGTTTAATTAAAACATTTACAACTTGTCTCTAACTCGCCTATTACCCAATGGTTAATAACCATTTTTGTTCTCTTTGTGCGTCTTGATACCCGCGGTTACCAACAACATATACACAACATAAGATCTTCAAAATCCTAGTAAATCTTGTACCTTGATCATGTAATTAAGAGGTGTACTTAAGAGGTGTTAGCAAAACCATGTAAAGTTAACTAGAAACCATGAAACCACTAACTTGGGGCACGATTTTGGTTTGGATTAGGACTAATAAAGCTAACTAGTTCTCATGCCTATATATACATACTCTCATTTGACACTTAAGACTTCTTGAAAACTTATAAACACACAAATACTCAAACAAACAAACCATATTGTCTTCCCTCTTGTCTTGGGTCATAAGACGCAAACAAACACCCTCACTATCTCATTCGAACCTATAAACAATACTAGGGTATTCATACAAGTTCATAAGGAGGAACACGAGCGAAGGTTGAGTTATTTGATAAGCTTTAAAGTTTAAGGTTGGCGTACATTGGGTATAATCCATCGGGTTGTCATTCTGCATGTCCAAACTCGACATCAAGACACTAGGACCCTTGTAAGTCATGTGCTAAACTTATATGAGTTCATATCATACTTTCTTTCTTTGTTTGCTAGTCAATGGGTCACGTTAGTATGTAAATCATAAACTAACGAGGGCTTATACATGCTAAAAGGCAAAACATACATGTTATACGCATGTACATATGAAAATTATCTCTTGCGTGGTGCTAAAAAGATGTCAACCTATATAGAATTTGGCCTAACAATACTAGGGCTTATATGTCTTCTTTAAAAACGAATTACTTGAAAACATAACGTAAACTTTACGTGAAATCAAAATGGCGAGGCTTTGGAAGGAGTATACTAACTTATTAAATGCTTGCATGTGTCAAACACGAACCATAGGTAGAACAAATAAGCTCAAGTGTTTGGCTTATGGTTAATCACCACAAACACGAGCCATACTGAACCACAGTGGACACCCTATACCCACTATTGGGCCAAGGTATGCCACAGGGTAAGCATGGCTTTTGAATTAAGCTTTATTTGAGATTAAAGTGCTTAAATGGGAGGGCCTCTTGGGGTTAAAAACCCTAACGAAACCTCAGCCCTAATATCACTACTAAGCTAAACGGTCCACTAACAGACCATGTTGGACTAAACAGTCTATTAACGGATGTTAATGGGCCCAACAGTTCATTAGTTGGGGACCCATAGCTTATTATTAAGCTCACTTGAGCTTATTGAAGGGTTAGAGGACTTAGTGAACTCGTTTGGTTAAGAATACGCATAAGAAAACCCTATCAGGCCACAAATGGGCTTAACAGCCCTTAGCGAGGCCTAATATGGGTCCAATAGCCACCAATAAGCTAAAGCAGCTTATTCGCGAGCTTATACAGGTTTGTGGGTTTATTAGAAACTTAAAATGCTAATGGACCTTAATTGGACAAGCTTAAACATGTAAAACCCTTAACGGGTTCATAATGGGCCCAAAAGCCCATTATCGAGAGCTTATTTGCTTATAAATAAGCCAAACTGCAAAAACAAATTAAATGAAATCCTAAGGACTTATTGAAACTATAAAATGAGCTAGAACATGTTATAAAACCATGATGGACCTTTTAAGACTTTTCGGGCTAAGGTTATCGGGCTAACAAGCCCAATAAGCTCAAATAAGCTCACCCGAGCTTATTTTTCAGCATTAACAATTTCACTAAGCTTAAATGAGCTTAATGAGAGCTCATATGCTTTTATTATCCTTATTGGACCATTAATTTGCTTAATGGACTATAACGAGCCCACTAGGCCTAATAAGCTAAAATAAGCTCATCCGAGCTTATTTATAAGCTGCCACCGCTTATATAGGTTATTGGAGCTTAATAAAACTTATTGCCACTTGTTAGAACTTAATTGGGCTTAAAAAGTAATTTTTGTAAGTTAAGGGACTAAAAGTGTCAAAAATGGAAACTTAGGGTAGAAACTGCCAAAACCTATTTTTTTATAAAGTCTAGGGGCTGTTTCTGTCAATTCTAAAACTTGAGGGACTGTTTTAAAGTATAAGGACCAAAAGTGTACTTTTCTTAAGTTAAAGGACTAAAGATGTAAATATGGAAACCTAGGGGTTTAAAATGTAAATATTATATTTCATAACCATAGGGACTGTTTTTTTAAATATAGAAAACATAAGGGTATTTTATGAACAAAAGTGGTTTTTATAAACACTTAATGTATCGTACAAATTATAATATTTATCGGATATTATACGAGTTAAACCACGACTTAATAAATATGTATATTTATTAATAACATAATACATATGCTTGAACGTGTGAAATCGTATACCTTCCCAAGATCCATCAAGTAAAAGAAAAATACAATAAACATGTGCACCACCACACAAGTGATAACAATATATATAAACTAGCAATTTATTGTAGCAATATATATAAGTCGTTAGCCTAAACTTGTAGACTAAGACTGGCCGTATTTGCTTAGGTATTTGACGGTGTGATTCATTCGCCATACCTGGATATATTTTTCATTTTCAGAGGACTATCTACTCAGGTGAGTTCATAGCCACATGTTTTACAATTATTTAAATGATTTACATCTTTGGGGTGAGAACATGCTTTGTTTTACAAATTGGACGCAAGTGTACATTTTATACTATGATTACGTGTTTGCCTAAGTAGCAATAACCCACTGAGCCCTTTATCATGAACTGTCAATTACTAGATTGTGAGCGCGAATGTTATAAATAGATCTATTTGGGATTGACATCCCCGTTTGGGTGAGTAGCGCTCACTGTGCCGGGTGCCGGACAACAAACGTATACCATGTCGGATTTGGGATGTTGCGGGTTAGAACATCATTCACGGGCATTTATTGGCAAATTATTGCATTCATACATGTCGAGCTTCAGTGTCATGAGCTTAGGAAAACGTAATTACTTTTTATGATGTTTGCATCTGTTGCTTAATCATACACTTGGAAATCTTGCGGTCCTACTATTGATTTACATAAACCTATGAATTCACCAACTTTATGTTGACATTTTAAGCATGTTTTCTCAGGTCAATAAGGCACGAGGTGCTCAGATACATTGGGGGTCACTCTTTGGAAAGAGTCAGTACTAAAGATTTGGGCGTATTACATTTTGGGAATATTTGTTATAAACCGAAATCTTTACTTATATTGTCGAACAATTTAAAGCCATGAGCTTATGTAATGAACAAGCATTTTGTTAATCCAATGTATCTTTTTAAAACGACACGTTTAGTGGTCGTTCTCATATCTTGTGCTATTGATCTATGAAGTAACGCCCTCGGATATTCAACATTCCGCTGCTACCCAGATTTGGGGGTGTTACAGATTGGTATCAGAGCCAAGGTTATAGAGAACCAGGTCAAAAGTTTTTGTCTGGACTATAACCATTTTCAAACACTTTATTCACAAACGGGGTTTGCACGGGACATACATACATTACTTGTTTGCATCTAATATACATGCTTACATGACATACACTGTTTTAGCATTAGTAGTTTACTAAGTGCTTGCATGATTGATATATGCGTATATAAATTATACTACGTATATTACTATAAGAGTCTTATAAGTAATACTTATATAAGTTATTTTTGCTTTTGCAGCAGTCATGTCTTTTGCATCATCTGCGATTACCTACACTTCTGTTTACACCGATTCTGAGCCGGGGAGGGTATTTTGGGGAGTTGACGAGGAGCTGTCAGACGGAGGTTCTCCACGACTCATTGTATACGGATATGATGGACTCCCTATGCAGCCGGTAGCCCCACCATCACCGGATTACATACCAGGCCCCGTGGAGCCACAGACACCGCCAGTACCACAGGACGAGGATGAGCGTGAGCCTATGTTCATACAGCCACATGACCCTGACTATGTGCCAAAACCTATATACCCTGAGTATATACCATTGGAGGATGAGCATGAGTTTCTGGTTGAGGAGCAACCATTACCTCCTGTTGATTCACCTACTGCTAAGTCGCCAGGGTATGTTACTGAGTTGGATCTCGAGGAGGATCCAGAGGAGTTTGAGGATGATGAGACCGAGGATGGTCCGGTTGACTATCCTATGGATGGGGGAGAGGATGGAGATGATGATGACAACGATTCATCTGGGGATGACGCCGATGATGAGGACGAAGAAGACGAGGAGGATGATGAGGAGGAGGAGCACTTAGCTCTGGCCGACTCTGCTATTATTGTACCTACTATTGAGCTTGTTTCCCCACCTGAGGGAACAGAGCCTGTTATACCACCACCCTCCACTGACATTACTACCATTGGAGCTAGGATTACTGTCCGGCTTCAGGCTTCCATATCCCTTCCACCAGAGGCCGAGATTGAGAGACTTCTAGCCATGACTACTCCACCACCATCACCACTTACCTCACTATCACCACCCTCTGCAGGGGAGCGCCTTGCTAGGTGCACGACTCTATCTGCACATTCATCACCACCACCTGTGCCATCACCATTACTACCATTATCCGGGTGTCTAACCCAAATCCAAACACTTAGGATAGCCTCCACTCAGGCCTATGTTGATGTGGTTACGACCGCATTACCATCACCTCCACTACCACCACTACCACCATCTCTATACATACCACCACCTGTTGACTGTAGGGATGATGTTCTCGAGTCCGAGCAGCCACCTCGCAAGAGGTCGTGCTTGTTTGCTCTAAGCTTCAGGTATGAGGTCGGGGAGAGTTCTACTGCTAGACCTACCAGAGGTCGAAGGGTAGACTATGGGTTGTCAGCACCTTAGATGTTGAAGAGAGACGAAGAGGGAGTAGAGAGGTTGGGTATGGTATTAGGGATACTTGGGTAGATCTGGCAGAGCCAGTTCCTGAGATAGCACCTATGACTTTGCGAGAGGTCAATACTAGGGTTACAGAGCTTGCTGAGCTTCATGAGCATGATACACAGGACTTATATGCTCTACTAGAGGATGCCCAGGAGGGTAGGACTCGCATATCATAGCGAGTCTCCAAATTCTTGCAGCGAGTTGACTTGCTTATGGAGGATAGGATAGCTCATCAGGAGACCATACAGATTGTGTAGGAGGAGGCCTATGCTTCCCGAGAGGCTTGGGCTTATGCGATAGGATTGAGTCAGGCGGTTCATTTTGAGCTCCAGACCCACCATGAGCAGGTATATGCATACGAGTCTCAGCTTCATGCACATCAGACACAGCTACAGTTGTATGGTACTCTTATTTAGACCCAGCACCAGGTACATGAGACTCGCTTCCAGATGCAGTAGGCTGAGATGGCAGTGCTTCGAGCGACTGACTATAGGTATCAGGCACATATGGCAAAGACTCTCCGAGTGATGAGAGACATGAGGCGAGAGATGAGTGACATGCAAGCCAAGTTGTTAGCACATCAAGAGCAGCAGAGGAGAGCTAGACAACCAGGATCAGATGCTAGAGCTCCAGATCACCAGGAGGCTTTTAGGGATGCAGATAGTCACATCTAGTAGTTTATGACATTTTATTTTGCTAGGCTGTTGTTTAGGCATGTTAAGTATTAGGGGTTCTCCCCGCTGGCATAACCTTAGATCTTTTGTATTGTATTTTGTGTACCAAAAACAATTTCATGTAAAAAAATTCAAGTTATGAATGAAATAGATGTGTTATGTGTACTATATACCTCTCTCGTGTTGTTGTCTCATCTGTAAATTATTGTATATCTTGTCATGATTATGACCTCACGTTTTATCTCTTGTGGTTTAGACAAATCATGGCACCTGTGAAAAGACGAGGACCGAATACCCCTCCTAACAACACCAACCCAAACAACATGACTCTAGAATCCGTCCAAGCTATGATTGATCAAGCTCTTCTGCGAAACTCCATCAATAAAGATGGAAGCCACAATTCACACGAGGATAACCGAAGGAACGTACAAACTGCGCGCCCTTGTTTCTACGCTGACTTCATAAAGTGTCAACCTTTGAACTTCAAAGGGACTGAAGGCGTTGTCGGTTTAACCAGGTAGATCGAAAAGATGGAATCAGTCTTCAATATCAGTGGTTGTGCCATTGAAAATCAGGTTAAGTTTGCCACCTACACTCTGTTAGGGGCTGCTTTGATTTGGTGGAATGGTCAAATAAGAACCTTAGGTCCTGAAGCATATTCAATGACTTGGGAAGTACTCAAGAAGAAAATGACGGACAAGTATTGTCCACAGGGTGAAATCAAGAAACTAGAAATTGAGCCGTGGAACCTAAAGGTCAAAGGGAATGATGTTCCAACATACACCGAACGTTTCCAAGAGCTAACCCTGATATGTACCAAGTTTGTTGCTAATAAATCTGAGAAGGTTGACAAGTACATCAGTGGGTTTCCTGATAACATTTATGGAAATGTCAAGTCCTCTAGACCCAAGACGTTGGATGAGACTATTGAGTTGGCCAACGACTTGATGGATCAGAAACTCCGTACCTATGCGGAAAGACAGACTGACAACAAAAGGAAGGTTGATGATTCATCCAGAAACAACCATGGTCATCAACAACAACCCTTCAAGAGGAAAAATGTCGCCAAGGTCTACAATATGGGGATAGGTGAAAAGAAGCCGTATGGGGGATCTTTGCCCAAGTGCACCAAGTGCCATTTTCACCACCATGGCCCGTGTACTCAGAAGTGCCACAAGTGCAACAAGGTAGGGCACTTTGCCCGCGACTGCAGGAGTTCTGGCAACACAAATGTGGCTAATACTCATAAGGGCATTGGGGAAAATTCTAAAGGGAATGGTTGTTTTGAATGTGGAGCTTCAGGACATTTCAAGAGAGATTGACCACAATTGAAGAATAAGGATGGAGGAAATAAGAATGCACAAGGCTGGGTATATGCAATTGGAAATGCGGAGAAGAATGGAAATGCATCGAGGAACCCAGACTCCAATGTCGTCATGGGTACGTTCCTCTTAAACAACCGCTATGCATCTATCTTATTTGACACTGGTGTCGATAGAAGCTTTATATCTACTGCGTTTAGTTCCCTGATTAACATTGCCCTAACTCCATTAGATAATAGTTATGATGTCGAATTAACTGATGGGAAGATAGTCGGGATAGACACTATTATGCGGGGTTGCACTTTAAATTTCTTAAACCATCCGTTCAACATAGACCTAATGCCCGTAGAACTGGGTAGTTTCGACGTTATTATCGGCATGGATTGGTTAAGAATGTGTCACGCCGTGATCGCGTGTGATGAGAAACTTGTTTGAGTTCCCTATGGGATTGAAACCTTGATTTTTCATGGTAACAAAAGTAATGACGGGAGAGAATCTCGGTTGACCATTATCTCATGTTCAAAGGCTCAAGAGTACATGGCAAAAGGATGTCAAATCTTTTTGGCACAGATATCAGCCAAGAAAGAGGAGGACAAGTCGGAAGGAAAGTAACTTAAGGGTGTACCAATCGTCCGAGACTTCCCTGAAGTGTTTCCCGAGGACTTGTCGGGTCTTCCTGCAACTCGACCAGTGGAATTCCAGATCGACTTAATTCCAAGAGCTGCGCCCGTAGCTCGAGCACCATACCGATTGGCTCCATCCAAAATGAAGGAATTGTCGGAACAACTACAAGAGCTTTCCGACAAGGGCTTCATAAGACCTAGTTCCTCGCCTTGTGGAGCCCCAGTCTTGTTCGTCAAAAAGAAGGATGGGTCATTCAGGATGTGCATCAACTACAGGGAATTAAATAAGCTAACAGTGAAGAATCGTTATCCACTCCTGAGGATCGATGATTTATTTGATCAACTCCCGGGTTCCAGTATTTATTCGAAGATAGACTTGAGATCGGGTTATCACCAGTTTAGAGTACGAGAACAAGACATCCCAAAGATGGCATTCCGAACTCGGTATGGTCATTACGAGTTTTAGGTTATGCCATTCAGGCTAACAAACGCACCTGCGGTATTCATGGACCTCATGAACCAAGTGTGCAAGCCCTACTTGGATAAGTTCGTAATCGTCTTCATTGATGACATAATTATTTATTCAAAGGACAAGAAAGAGCACGAAGAACACCTTTAGGCAATTTTGGAATTGCTTAAGAAGGAGAAATTGTATGCCAAGTTTTCAAAATGTGAATTTTGGATCCCGAAGGTATAATTTATCGGTCACATCATTGATAGCAGAGGCATTCATGTGGATCCAGCCAAGATAGAATCTATCAAAGATTAGGCATCTCCTAAGACACCGACGGAGATCCACCAATTTTT
>BQNB010104750.1:0-23750 GCA_026074375.1 Tanacetum coccineum
TCCCCAGATTTCTTCAGAAATATCGTTATGCACGTAAACTATACTACTTTCTAAAATTGTCGATCTAAATTTAACTTAAAATAAAGCACAATCACACTAATTGAGTAATTGTTAGGAGCGAAAAGTTGACAAGTCATAGTTATAAGTAGTGTTAGCATCTTTACTTGTACTTAACAGTGATTTCGTTTTTACGCTTAGCTTGGGACTAGTGAAAAATCGGGGACGATGAATTTATCCGTCAAGACATCCGTAGATTATTCTATGGGCGTTTCTCATTCTATGATCCCAGTGTTGATAAAATAAAGGAAGTCAAATAGGTAGTTAAGAAAAAAAAAAGGAAAATCTAAAAATATTAAGGATAGTTAGTGTACATATAAAAAAATGGTGAAAACGGGACTTGTCGAAGCTAGTGATTCCTTAGTTCCCCTTGACGAACGCTTAACTACTTTTCGAGGTTATTAGTCAAGGGGGATCAAGATTCTTAGTTTTCTAAGTGTTTACTTCATAATATTGCGTGAGGACACGACAATATTTTAGTATGGGGGATTTTGGTATATGCTTAATTACACATACCATTTTCCATTAAAAACGGACTTAAATGACTAAAAACGTACCAAAAATACATTGTGTTTGTATGGTTTGCATTTGAATTGTGCAAGAAACGGATATTCAAGGAAAGGACAAAAAGAAAGCCAAAAACGACAAAATCAGGCACAAAATGGAAAAGATAAAGTCAAATCAAAGCCAAAGTCAATCAAAGTCAAAAAGTCAACAGGAAAGTCAAACCCGACAAAGTCAAAGGTCAATCAAGTGAAGAAAATACAACTTGAGGGACTAAAATTGCCAAACCTCAAGTTGTATTACAAGAATAAGAAGACAAGGGCTGAAATTAGAAATTGGGGGAAGTATAACTTGAGGGGCCAAAGCTGCCAACTTATCCAAAGCCATTTTTTCCCGCCCAACTAAACCCAAGTACCACTCACGGGTTCCCTTCACCTTCTTTTACCCTGCAAACCATTCAACACCATGGATAAAACATTTCCCCCTCCTCCACTATCTCCCCCAGCTTTATAATTGCCATGTTGGCAATCCTTCACCATTTTCAAGTAATTTCGATGGCTAGATTGACTCAAAAAGAAGCACAAGAAGATTGAATGGCTGAGATTACTTTTATCAAGTCCCTCACACAACAAGCACACTTGGGTTTTTGTCTCTACAAAGAAACACAGAAGAAAGAAGAGAAGGAAGACCCAAGGATAAAGTTTTTAGTATAAATAGGGCCATTGTAACCCAAGATAAAAGGACCTTTTTTTAGCAGTAGTAGTTTTCTTTATATCTAATTCTTAGTTAAATTTCATCTTATTTTTATGCAATTTTACTTTTCCAAGTCTTGTAACTTTAACTTTCGTCTTAATGCAAATTTGGAGTTTTTAAGTCAATTCTTGAATCTTTATAATTCCTTTGTTAAAAGCATTACTTAATATGTTTTAAGTCTTATAAAATTATATAAGTCATTTGTTTTAACTCAAATACTAATTTTTTAAGTAAAGTCACAGAAAATTCCACACTCAAATTTACCACAGCTTATGGATGATAAGCCAGTTCTGGATGGGCTTATGGACTCTCACTAGCTTGTCTTATACAAGCTAGAGCTTGTAGACTTTGTGTTTAACCCTGTTTTGAGCAAGGGAGTTGTAAGTTTTCACCATTCTTATTTTGCTTACTTACTGTAGAACTGCTTATAGTGCTTATTTGTTACCTAAATTTGCTTATTTAATGCCTTTATCCATGATGTATATATGTTATCATTGCTTTAGATAGTATAGTTTAAACATTGTTTTGTTTTCAATTTCTAGTTTAGTACAGTAAGTAAGTTTAGTAAAAACTTTTATATTTGATTCAGCTTATTTAAGTGCTTATTCTTGATTGAAATCTGCTTATAAGTGCCTTATTTTGTTATTTGATAATCTGTTTTTAACAAATTAGGACCAAATCAGCTTAAAATAAAAAGAAAAAAATGATTTTTGAAAACTTTGATGGGAATTTAGAACAAGCAGTACTAACCCATAGTTAGTACTGCTGGTTCTATTTTGGAATTTTCAACTAGCAGTACTAACTCAAAGCTAGCAGGTCACTAGACACTAAGTTATACTAGTGTAGTTAAACCTGTTTAGTACTGTTAGTTCAGTTTAAGCTTTATAGCTTATATTTCTGCTTATAAGATTTGTCTTTAGAGCTTTTTAGAGTAGATTAAACCATTTTCGTTTACTGTCTTTAGTAGAGATTATTTAAGCTTATTCGCCTTTTCAAAGCAATTTTAATAGTTTATCAATTGTAGCTTTTTAGCTTATTTGCCATTTTAGCTTATTCTAGTTGCTCATTCTTATGCCCAAGTGCTTAATAGGGGTGGTTAAACATCTGTTTTTAGCTTATTTGCTTACTTCTTGTTTCATTGTGTTTTGTTAAAGCTAGCGGTGCTAACTTTAAGCTAATAGTACTAACTTAAAGCTAGCAGTACTAACTCCAAGTTAGTACTGATAGTTAATACTGTTAGTAACTGTGGATAAAACATTGCGGTTACTCTTGTTAACTTAGTTTTAATTACTTACTGAATTTGCCTTAATTTAGAGTTAGTCTAGCTTATTTGGATTTTGTCCTTAAGTTTATTCGAGCTTATTTGATGTCTTAGTTTTAAAAGTTTTAAGTGTTTTTATTTTATTTACCATTTCTAGCTTTTATGTTTTGTTCAACTTATTTCCCTTGCTTATCTTTGTGTCATTTGCCTATTAGGTATATTGCCCAATCATTTCCCTTGTCATATATTCAAACATACGATTTCATTCGTCATTACCGATTTTCCCATTCCAAGCCTCGTTGTGAACCTAACGACCGAAACACTCTAATAAAACCACTTCCGGTTTCATTGATTTTGTGGATCCTGATCCTTGTTATATATTTATATTTATTTATATATAAAAAAGGGTAAGATTACGCGAGTCAAATTTTGGCGCCGCTGCCGGGGGAGGCTGTGAAAACGATTATCGTTACGTTTTGAACAATTTTTGTTGAATTTGTGAATATATTCTTTTATAAAAAAAAAAGTACAGAAATAATTTTTTCATTATTCTTTTATTAGTAAATTATCAAATAAAAACAAAAGAAAAAAAAATATAAAAACATAGTCCATAAAAAAAGAAAATAAAAATTCACAAATTGTAAAGATAACCAAATATAATATACTCAATTAAGATATTATCATAATAACTTCCTTCCGGTGAACTTAGTTGTTATCCCAACTCGAACAAAAAAGAATTAAAACAAACTTGCCATTTGTTTCTCTTACGAACTACACTCACCTTGAAAATTAAACAAACTGTAAAGTGGTGTATAAGAGGTTTGTTACCGGAGGAACTACGGACCCGAAAAGGAGAAATAAGACTTCGCGCTATTCCGTACTCTGAGCCTCTTCACTCCTCCCCGGCTCACCTGTGCTTTTTATCCTTTTTGAGAGCTACCGTGAGATTAAGCTGATTAATTGGTTAAAGTTGTCCTACCTAATTGTCCGATAACAATCAATTTGTGAATAAATCATTGAAAAACCAAAAAAAAAAAATTATTAGTGTAAATTTTTTCTTTTTTTAAATTTCTATTTTGTGCATGCGCACTCGTTCTCAAAGCCCCGTAAACCGTCGAACAACCACAAGTCCGACAAACTTCTGTTGAATCACCAAATCTTGAGAAACCACCTAACAATCAAGAAACTTCAATCCTCCTCATATTTACGATGTGACGATAATCGAACTATGGCGCAATGCTGAAGCACCCGACCTAAAGTGAGGATATACTTGGTATGGCGATCGTATTTGTATCCCCGGAATTACCGCGAACAACATTGAGATCAAGCAAGGTCTTAACTTAATCTTGTTCAAAACAAGCAATTTATTAGACATGATAAAGAAGACCACAGCTCACGCGACCAAATCCGATATTTCAACAAGATCACATCTACGATGAATCACCGAACGTCCCCCGCTTACTCGGTTTTAAGCCTTATGCTTTTCTCCCCATATTTTCCCTCGAGGGAGGCAGCCCGATTTGGCTAGAAAAAGAACCCCCCCTCGATCGATTCTTACATGGGATGATCTTGTTTCGAAATTCAATTAACAAATTCATCCCTCCCTCAAAAACAACAACAAATCTTCGAAATGAAATCACGAGATTTTCAAACATAAACTTGATGAAACGTTTTTATGAGCATGGACCGATTCAATGATCTTCTTAGGGATGCCCACATCATTGGTTTTTCATAATTGCATAACTCTGATACATTCTATAATGCCCTAATTCAAAAAGATCAAGATTCATTGAAACTCCGCTGCGGGATTGTAACCTTTTTAGGAAAAATGCTCGAGAATGCCTAAAAAAATTCATCGATAGCAGTCCAAGATCGTCAATCAGCGAAGCAATGGCATTGGTTTCCAAAGTGAGTACGAGCTCTATCCACCCAGCAGTTTCAATTCCGATTAAGTTCTGAACTGAACGAATGGTTAGGAGCATTGATCTCGATAAGAAAAACCAAACTCCACTCCCGCTCCTGTACAAGCAGTGAGCAAAGTGTGAAAACTTGCGGGGTGATCATATCTTATAACCAAAATTGAGTCCCAGCCCAGACCGATAGCGACATTTATCGTGACAATATCCAAGAATACGTGTCACAAGCCGCTGCAGTTAACTACAACCAAGGGAATGCAGCTGATCAAATAAGTCATCGATCCTTGGTAACGGATATCGATTCTTGATCGTCAATTTGTTCAGTTCGGTAATCAATGCACATTCGGAACAATCCATCCTTCTTCTTCACGAACAATACCGGAGCTCCCCTCGGTGACGAGCTCGATCGAATAAAACCTTTCCACTCCCAACACTCTGGCGGTTGCTTGGACAAACTCCTTACATTTCATATGGAGCTTAACGCTATGGCGCACGCGTCCACGGTGCAGCACCGGGAATAAGATCTAAACCGAATTCAAAAACTTGCCTGGGGTTGTAGAAGTCCAGTATTCATTAGGAAATACCTTGATAGAATCTCAAGATGACAGGAATCATCTTGTAAATCGCTTCTCCTTCGATAACACCGTTCCAGTTAACTTCTCAAGGAATAGCTCACAGACCATTTCTCGATATACTTTGTGAGACCTTAATAAAGCACGAACAAACTTCAAGACGGGGATTTATTTATATTTTCTTTTTCTTGCGAATAATCAACGCCCTAACCTTCCAGGGGAAATCCCTAAGACCTTTTTCTCTCCACACAATATAGCGGCATCATATCGTGATAACCAATCCATCCCAATAATGATATCAGAACTTCCTAGTTCTATTACCATTAAATCGATTGGAAAAGAACGGTTTAAAAGATTAAGTGTCCACCCTATTAAAACGTTATTGGTACTATACTGACTTTTATGACGTGGTCAAATCGACTCATAGCTAGTATCTAACTCAACCAGTTCAATATCAATAAGGGTACTAAAATTTGTAGACATAAAACTTTTATCGGTACCACCGAATCAAATAATTCAATAGCATATATTATTATTTGAGTAAGAACGTACCAGTAACGACCTTCGAATCTTGCTGACATTCACATTCTGCCTAACTTATAAGCACCTCCCATAGTTGTTCCCACCTTGCCCATGACTCCTTCTCAACTATAGGGCCAATCCTTATGCTGTGGTCCTTTCATTGCAATTTAAAGCAATTCATATCCCTTATCGAATCAAGGGAATCAAAAGATAGAGTTAGCAATTAAAGGGCGAAGTCATCGCGTGATTCACACGTGCGGATTTCAAGTCAAAAGAAAGACGAATACAAATGGATATGCATAAACCCAAATACTTTCATAATTTCGTTATTCACACCCGAAGAGTCATCACGGATCTGTTACCCGCATTACACAAAGGAGTATTATTCGAAAAGAAGGATATGAATGTCAAAACTTCAAGTCGGGTATCAAATCCAAAAGAAATTTCATGATTAAAAGAAAGAAAATGATAGGTAGACAATAACAATTGTGACAGTAGACCGCAACCCCACAGATGGTATAATTTGGGATTGGGAAAAGGATAAAAGCATACATATGCAGATATCCCTACTTGTACTCGTTGAGCTTGTAAACCAACACAAAAACTCTTGATTTATCAGAATTACAGTTAAAAATTGGATCTTTAATCAAAATCTTACGGTGACTACTATTTCAGCCCTTGCGATGGCTCCTTCTAAATTATACTAGGTGCCAAACTATACTATGTATAATATTAGAATAGCAATGCAAAATGCTCAGTATTCGTCAACTAATATAATCATATTTAATGTATAACCAATCGTAAGTTAGTATGAAAGAAAACCAAAAATGATTTTAACCAGAACCGTTCATAGTATGAAAGTAATTTAATTTACACGATGTTTAATAATTTTTTTTATGGTGATAGCAACTATATATAATTCTCAATTAAAATAACTAATAAAATGATGACCATTTAAATTTTCTCAGGTGATATTATATTAACATATTAAACAATAAGTGGTTTGCATGAGCGTACTAAAGAATTGGTTCACAAAATGAATGTGAAATGATTACCCAAAAATAATGATAGTAAATGATTTTAAGCCAAATCATCATAGATCGCAGTATCAATGCGATTGAGAACAGGAGAAGAAGTTACAACGCAATTCAAATCATAATGAGTATTCATTCAATGATTGCATCAATCAATAGGAACCACTTAAAGAAATAAGAAAAGAAAGATAACAACGACTCATCACGGTAATGAATTTTAGAAACCAAAAGATATCATTTCATTTAATCAAAAATGAGTCATAATTGTATTAATCGTTCACACATTAAATTGTCACCATCTAATGCTAAGTAACTAACTCCAAAGACTAGTCTACTAACTGATAACCAGTTTCTTAAGTTAGTGATTTACTAAGATCCTACAAACGATAACCAATCTACTAAATTCACCAGTGGTCCACGTGGCTCGGAAGTCCCTTGGTCCCAATCCAAAAGAAAGATACCTATTGATTTCTTTTCTCGAACTCTCAGTAACCTTACCATCATAGGAAGGTGGTCTTAGAAAACATACCCAATGCGAACCATCTCCATATAAAACCTCTTGTTCCACCCATAAGATGCATGTAATCTCCTCTCCACCATATCACGCTCCATACGAGCCAATTCCAACTTCATCTTAGCCTCAACCAACTTCTTCCTGTCCGAAGTAGCATTCTCCCCGCTCTCTAACGCCTTCAACCTCTCTAAAAACAATCACCTAAAACATGCTCAACGTTCCCAAATCCTGATCAAGTTATCTCGCCTCTCTTTTTTTCCCTCCAAATCTTTTCTTGATTTTAGAATAATCAAATCTCAGTTTGGCATTTGCCCAACTCAGCTTTCGTGACACTATCTGTACGGACTCCTATAAATTCACTGTCTAATAGCCCAGTTGCCAATCCACCGACATAAAAGATGAGTCAGGAGCATAAGATGGCTCTCCTACCTCAATACACTCTCGAAGTCGCGAACAGCATTAAGGCCTTTGGGTAATTGTCCCAAAGTGTCCTCAGGTGCTAAACATCGACCTCCTCGCCTCAACTCAAGAACCGTCAATGAATACAGTATCCAGATGACATCCGCATTAGGTGGCTCTGCATTAGGTGGCTCAGAATTGGATGACACACCTCCAGGTGGCGGGGTTTTGTCACCCTCCACTTCATAAGGAAATATCAACTCAACATCGTCATCGAGCTCAATCTCAACCTCTTATCTTCGACTCCAATAAACCTCATTATTAACACCTTCATTTACACCATCTTTCTCCTCTAACCAACCAATCATAACACCGGGCTGATGTAGGTCAACATGTAGGGCAAATAGATTCACAAGTCCATTATTCGGTTCTGGTTCTTCTTCCGGGTCTTCTTCTGGATCTTCTTCCTTTAACCGGACCTTCTTCATTAGGGTTTTTCTTCATCATTACCCTCCCATAAAATCAACGAACTCCTCATCATCGGGAATGACAACCCATTACATTGGACAAGGGCGTCCACAACGAGGTTCGGGATCGGGTAATAACAGGGTTATCTTCTGTGAATAGCTTCATTATGCTTCGTTAGGGGGGTGGATTAGGGTTCTTCATGACAAATCCCGCATTCGTATAAATATCTCGTATTAGTATTAAAATAATCACATAATCAACATTTATATTCAAAATAAATGAAAATCTCATATTACAACATATATATTTTTCCATATATATATATCGATAAATAAATCCTTCTCATTCTTGTCCCGTCGGTAATTCAGAGATTTCTATTGCACCGTTATAGTCAAAAGATTTCAAAAATTCTTTCGTTCATTTTTCTTTTTGAAAATCTTTTGTTCTCTATAACTTAAGCTCTTGATACCAATCTATAACACCCCCATTTTCATATATCAGCGGAAGGGTCATTTGGGGTGCTACGTGTTAATACAATAACTCAAGCATAGAAAACGACTCGAAAGGAGACGCTTTAAAAACACATTCATTGCCGAACTAAAAGTTTACATCAATTAAGGTTCCCAAATTGTTCATATTACTCCTCATACAACAGATTGTTGAAATATTCTTGCGAAAATACTTGTTTATTTAATGGGCCTTCAAAATATTTGGTTTTCCATAAGCGTTAACCAAAATCTCCATCGCCGAATTACCTTCAAGGACCTGAGATAAAACATGCTAAAACGTCAACAATAATGTTGAGTGAATCCATAGAGTTTATATTTATAAACAATAAAATTCTTCCGAACACAAGTATCATTTATTCTCAAAAATTATCAGATATAACATATTGGGATCAGACAACGTTATAGTGGGATTATTATAAGCCTCATTAAATCCAACGTTACCGAATT
Source organism: Tanacetum coccineum (assembly GCA_026074375.1). Taxonomy (NCBI): domain Eukaryota; kingdom Viridiplantae; phylum Streptophyta; class Magnoliopsida; order Asterales; family Asteraceae; genus Tanacetum; species Tanacetum coccineum. The sequence continues at coordinate 8,957 of BQNB010104750.1, forward strand.
CATAAAAATGTCCCACACTATACACACCTCGGCTAATAAGTGTGTCAGAAAAAAAAAAAATTTTTCTCTATACAACGCATCCGTAGTGTCTTTTTCCCGACACGAGACGATAGCTAGTCGTCACGGATTGGAGGTGGTAATCTCCAAATAGTATTATTTCTTGTATAAGCGTATGCCATTATACCCCGGCAATTTAACAATTATGAGTTCCCGCGTCTTTGCCTAGGCGAGAGTTAATTCTCCAGACATATAATAAATCAATGCTACTATCAATACATTCAAGTCCCTTGTGTACAATTTTAAAAAGACAAACATTGTTATCCTCCCTCGGCGGGTTTATAAATCAATATCAAAATTAAAATGCAAGGACTATGAACTCACTTGGTGAAGTCCCGGACCGAGAATGATCGTGAAGAATAAAAACTTCGAACGTAGCGCGTCCGAACAACCGATACCTATACCAATTGGAAATGGGTCTAATGTTTCTAGCGATAACATTAACGATGACTCTAAATAAATAATTATGTATATATATACAATGTATCTTTATATGAGAACAAATGACCCAAAAGCTTTAATTACTTCACACATAGGTTTTCTAGGTCTTAAACTAGTATTCTATAATCCATTTTTACTCTTAGTGGTCCCATATTTGATCCAAAAAGCCCAATAGGCCCATAAGTAAGTCCATTAAATGTTTAAGTTGATATTATTAACCCAAGACCAGGTCTTAGCCCATTAATTAAGCCAAATGGGTTGGGCTTAAAGCCAAGTCCGAATATGTCCATTTAATACATTGGTTCCCAGTGCCCAATCAGCCTTATGGCCCAATCAGAACATATGGACCATTTAAGCTTGTAAATGAGTCCTTAATTATAAATTTTTCCGGGTTTCTCGAAGTCGGACATTTTTATTCTCAATACTGTTAACTTTTAAAAACTCCCAAGAAGTGGTCCTAACCACCACGGTTTTAGTTGTAAAAAAAAAACTTTTTTATAACATTTAAAGTGTTCGTTGTAGACGTTAAAATTTTATATAACGTTTAGGTTATAACACGAAAATAGTAGTAATTTAAATAACCGTAAAATAAATAATTGAAAACTTTACATCCTAGTGTTACATAATTTACGTATAAAAACAAGATCCAAGTTACTTTTAATACTTATTTTAAGTATACATATACTTATGATCAAATCACTACAACAAAGGTCGAGTTACAACTGTATGGACTGGAAAAACTCGACTTCAACCATTTTTGATGCCATTTACATACCATAATGAAATTGGAGTTGAAATCAACCAAATTGTACAGAACCTACATGAATTTTTATCTAGGTCTCATAGTTATAGGGATTTATTAGCCAACACAATACGTAAGTAATGATATTTTTGTTTCATCTGAACAGCCATGGTCAGAACAGAGTCTTTTGTGTAAAATGGTCCATACATAACTTATTCAATTTTACTTTTTCCATTGAGTATCCAAATTAGCCATATGTTCATAACTCAATTCTCTACCACCTAAGGTAAATCAAATCAACCATTAAGCCAACCCAAAAATCTAGAACTTGCTGTTAACAACAGCCCTAATTTTCAATGAATTCTAGCAAGATTTAGATAAATGATTTAGTCATTTCTTTAACCTAGAACTATATGCATACATTTAATCATATTTATTTCTTATCATCATTATTTACAATAAATTTACTACAATAAAAATGAAAATCAAAAATAAACTTAAACAAATTCTCAATTAAATCTTTTACCATAAGAAAAGTGTATAGACAAAGATCACAATGATCAAAACAAGTAACAGCTGATGAAGGCTTCAACTAAGCTTCAACTCCAAAGCTTAATCTCCACCCAAATTACATATGATCACCAATTTATTTACCCAATGCAAGTCGAATATATTTTTAGAGAAAACGTGGAAATAACGAGGGGATTCCGAAAATATATGTATTCGGATAGTATGTAATTTTTCCTCTTCTGTCGACCACAGGGCTTTTTGTCGCGCGGCGTGTGACCGGCGGCAGACGTCTTGCGTATGGCGGTTATTTCCCATGACCTGGAAAAGTTTACCGGTGGTGTGTTGGATTCTAGAGAGAAAGTATGTGTGTTATATTTTATAAAAATGAAGGAAATTGAGGAATTAAACTGCCTTATATATGTCTTCACTAGTTTGGACTTTTGACAATAATAGACCCTCCCCTGTTATCAAAAATTATTTTTTTGACACAAGAACTTTTACATAAAATAAAAAAATCAACTATCGTGCTCGGGATTAAACTTCCAAGACCATTTTTATTTTTCGTTACACTTTTATTTAACTTCTAACATTTAATAAAATGTGTACATTTTAAAACATCAGTTCGGCTCAAGACAAGGAACAAAGACGATGTTTGTAAAAATAATAAATTTCAAATTTCCCATTCGAAATAAAATAACGAAATAATTAATTAAATTACAAATTAAAATTTTAAATGATCGACGTTTGGTTATGATAACTCCAAAAAAAACGAATGCAACAAAACTATTTATAGGCATTTTTGAAAATATAAACGTCGATGCCATACGTATAATTTCGGCCGTTCTTTTTAAACGTCGCGTACTTTACATAATTAAGCACTAATTCTCCCGGTTAGTAGTGAGTTCATATCTCAACATAAAAATGAAAATTATAATTAATACTCGAGAAATAAATAACGATCTGAAATTGACGGATTGTCACAATCTGACTGTTTTGTTGAGACCAACTTGTATTTGCTTAAGAAAGTTGATGACAAACTCTGGAGTTTCATCCTTTGATCTCAAAAACTTTACGCCCATTTTAATCTAGAATAGACATCCACGATGACTAAAAAATGTATTTCTCCCATTAATACTCTGGTACTCCTACTCTCATATGGACCACATAGATTCATGTGAATTGTGTATGAAGAACTTCCATATTGGTGATTTTAGTTTTTGGGTTTGTGGAGTTACATCATGCTTTTTTCCAGTTGACACAGGCTGATGCAAGAGATTATCCTTTTCAAACTTCAATCTTGGTAAACCTCTAAACCAGAAATCTTTTCCGAGCAAGATCATTGATTGTGCCGAAGTTTAAATGGTTTAAAACGAACGATGCCAAAAATCTAAAAACATTCCAATATGGAATTCTCATACCCTTCACAATTAATCCAATTTGTGGACCAATGATAGTACAGAGATTATGGAAGAAATGACATTAAGTCATCGTGGATTAACTATTCTAGTTCACATGGGTAAAAGTTTTTTGAGATCCAAATGGATTGAAACTCCAGAGTTTGTGTCATCAAAAACTTTCTTAATGCAAATACAAGTAATGGTCCTCAACAAAACAGTCATATTGTGACAATCCGTCAATTTCAGATCTTAATTTATTCATCTCTAGTATGAATTATAATTTTCATTTTTATGTTAGATATGAACTCACTACTACCGGGAGAATTATTGTCTTACACATTCGTAAAATACGTGCGACTTTACAAAGAACCGGGCTGAATGTCAACGTAAGGCTAACGCCTTTTAAATATTTTTTTCCAAAAATTCCGTATAAATAATTATGGTTGCATTCGATTTATTTTTTGATTTTCATAACCAACGTCGACATTTAAAATTATTTGTCATAAATAATTATTCGTATTATTATTTCGAAATGTAAATTTGAAATTTATTATTTTATACAAACGTCGTCTTATGTACCTTGACTAGAGCCGAACTGATGTTTTTAAAATGTTCACATTTCATTAAATGTTTAGAAGTTAAAATAAAAGTGTAACGAAAATAAAATGGTCTTGGGGAAGATTAATCCCGAGCCCCACGTTAGTTGAATTTTATTTAAGTAAAAAGTTCTTGTGACAAAAACTAATTTTTGAAAACAGGGAGGATCTATTATTGTCAAAAGTCCAAACTAAGGCAAGACATATATAAGGATTTTACTTCCTCATTTCCTTATATTTATAAAAAAAACCCATACTTCTCTCTATGCTCCACCACCACCACCGGAAAACTTTTCCGGTCATGGGAAACCGCCATCGCCGCCGTCGGCCGCCGGTCACCGCCGCCGGAAACCGCCGTGGTCGCCAGAAAAATTACATACAATCCGAACAACATATATTTTCGGAATCCCCTCGTTATTTCCTACTTTTCCCACTAAAAATAATACCGACATTCAACGGGTAATTAAAATTGTGTGATCAAAAGTAATTTGGGTTGAGATTATCTTGGAGTTTGAAGCTCTTCATTCAAGCTTGTTTCTTTTTTTGATCATTGTGCACTTGTCTACACTTTTCTTATGGTAAAAGATTTAAATGGACATTTTACGTTTATGTTGATTTCATTTTATGTATGTACAAGTAATGTAAATGAAGATCAAGAAATAAAAATGATACATTCATAGCATAGATCTAGGTAAGAATGACATAATCAATTATTAAATCTTGCTAGAAAAATCATTGAAAATTTAGGGCTGTTGTTAACAGCAAGTTCAGATTATTGGGTTGGACTTAATGTTGATGATACAACCTAGGTTGTAGAGAATTGAGTTATGAACATATGGCAATGGATCCTCAATGGAAATAAAAATTGAATAAGTTTATGACCAATTTTACAAAGACCATCAGTTCTGACCTGCTGTACGATGACACAAAAAACATAACTTGACGTAATGAGTTGGCTGAAAAACCTAAAACTATTAGACCTAGATAAAATCATGTAGGTTCTGTACCAAGTGGATGATCAGCCAACATCATTATGGTTGTAAATGAGCATCAATAATGGTGAAAGTGAGTTTTCAGGACCAAAGTTGTAACTCTGACCTTTGTGTAGTGATTGTTGATCAAAAGTATAATAATAACTTAAAATAATTATAAAAGTAACCTTGGATCTGAAATATATACTTAAATTATGAAACAAATGGAAGTAAAGTTTTCAATAAATCATTTACTGTTATTAAAAATAAGCGACTATATTTCTGTAAACCTAAACTTATAGAAAATTTTACGTCTACACAACACTATAAATGATAAAACGTTTTTACAACTTAAAACCCTAGGTGGTAGGACCCCATTCTGGGAGTTTTTAAAAGTTAACATATTGATAATAAACATGTCCCGACCTCGAGAACCCGAAAATTTATAATAAGACTCATTTACAAGCTTAAATGGGCCATAAGTCCTGATTGGGCCATAAGGCCTGATTGGGCCACTGGGCCCAATGTATTAAAATGGACATATTGGACTTGGCTTTAAGCCAAACCACTTTGCCTTATATTTAATTGCTAAACCTGGTCTTGGGTTAAAAATATCACTTAAACATTTAATAGACTACTTCTGGCCAAATGGGCTTTTTGGGACTATATAGACCATAAGAAAAAAAAAGGAAAATAGAAACTAGTTAAGAACCTAGAAAAACCTAAGTGTGAAGTAATTAAATCATTTGGGTCATGATCCATACATAATAAGATACATCTATATATATACATACTTATTTATTTTACGAGTCATCGTTAATTTTATCGGCTAGAAACCTAAGACCCATTACAATTGGTATATGTCTCGGTTGATCGACGCGCTTACGTCCGAAGTTTTTATTCATCGATATTCTCGTCCGACATCACCAAGTGAGTTCATAGCCTCACATTTTAATATTTGAATTGATTTATAAACCCACGAGTGAGATAACATGCTTGTTTTTAAAAATTGAACACAAGAACTTTAATGAAATGCTAGTAGCCTTGATATAATAGTTGGAATTAACTCGCTAAGAAACAAAAACCCGCGTAAATCATGAAATGTTAATTGCCGGTACTGGCAATACCATATAAGAATAATAACTAATTGGAGATTACCACCTCCAATCCGTTTTTTTTGGGAACGACAAGTCTATCGTCTCGTGTCGGGAAAATGACCACTACGGATGCGATGTATAGAGAAATAAGCCACACTCTAGCGAAGGGTGTAATAGTGGGCATTTATGAAATGGTAACGATGGATTCATGAGGCTTAATAATAATCCCCTATAACGATGTCTGATCCACATCGTTATATCTTGATAATTTTAAGAAATGATACTTGTGTTCGAAAGAATTTTATTGTTTATAAATATAAACTCTATGTGTTCACTCAACATTATTGTTGACGTTTTAACATGTTTTATATCAGGTCCTTGAAGGTAATTCGATGATGGAGATTTTGGTTAACGCTTATGGAAAACCAAATATTTTGAAGGCCCATTAAATAAAAGTCATTCGAAGAATATTTCAAAAATGTTGTATGAATTATGAACAATTTGGGACCTATGATGTAAACTTTTATTTCGAATGAATGTGTTTAAAACGTCTCCTTTCGAGTCGTTTTCTATGCTTGAGTTATTGTATTAACACGTAGCACCCCAAATAACCCTTCCGCTGATATATGAAAATGGGGGTGTTTTAAATAATTTGAATCAAGAGCTCAAGTATAATAGATAACAAAAGAATTTCAAAAGAAACATTAACGAAAGAATTTTTGAAATCTTTTGTACTATAACGGTGCCAATAGAAATCTCTGAATATAACCGACGGGACCAAGAATGAGAAGGATTATATGTATCGATATATAATAAAATGGAAAAATATAAATGTTTTAATTGAAGATTTTTCATATATTATGAATATATAAATGTTGATTATAAGTGATAATTTAATAAAAATACGAGATATTTAAAACGACGCGGATTTGTCATGAAGAACCCTAACCCCCCCCCTAACGAAGCAAATGAAGCTATTCCCGAAGAAAACCCAGTTATTCCCGATCCGAACCACGTTGTGGACGCCCTTGATCCCAATGTAATGGTTGACATTCCCGATGATGAGTAAGTTTATTATTAAGATGGTGGTAATGATGAAGAAAACCTAAATAAGACCGGAAGAAGATCCAGAAAGAAGACTCGGAAAAGAACCAGAACCAAAAAATGGACTACTGAATCTATTTGCCCTACAAGTTTGACCTACAAAGCCCGGTGTTATGATTTGTTTGGTTTAGAGGAGAAAAGATGGAGTATATTAAGGTGTAAATAATTTTGAGGCTAATGTGAGACGAAGATGTTGAGATTGAGCTCGATGACGATGCTGAGTTGATATTTCCTTATGAAGTGGAGGGTGACAAAACCCCGCCACCTGGAGGTGTGTCATCCAATTCTGAGCCACCTAATGCAGAGCCACCTAATAGCGGAGTCATCTGATTCTGTATCATCCGATTCTGAGTTAGAGGACGAGGAGGTCGATGTTGCACCTGAGGACACTTTTGGGACAATTACCCAAAGGCCCATATGCTGTTCGCGACTTTCCGAGAGTGTACTTTGATAGGAGACCATCTTCTCTCATGACTCATCTTTATGTCGTGGATTGGCACCTGGGCATTAAGACGTGATTTATAGGCGTCACGTACATGATCTAGAGTCACGGAAGCTGAGTTGGGCAAATGCCAAACTGAGATTGCTCTTCTAAAATCAAAGAATAAGATCGGAGAAAAAGAGAGAGAGATACTTGATCAGGATTTGGGAAACGTTGAGCATGTTTTGGGTGAATGTTTAGAGAGGTTGAAGGTGTTAGACGAGCGGGCAGAATGCTACTTCGTCGAAGAAGACGTGTTTAGGCAGAATGAAGGTTGGAGTTGTGCTCGTATGGAGCGTGATATGGTGGAGAGGAGATTACATGTATCTTATGGGTGGAACAAGAGGTTTTATATGGAGATGGTTCGCATTGGGACTGTTTCTAAGCCACCATCCAATGATGAAGGTACTGAGCGTTCGAGAAAGAAATCAAAGGAATCTTCTTTTGATGGGACCAAGGGACCTCTCCAGCCACGTGGACCACCTGGTGACTCTTAGTAGATTAGTTTATCGTTTGTAGTATCTCTTGTAAATCACTAACTAAACTGAGATATCAGTTAGTAGAACTAGTCTTTGGAGTTGTATAGCATTAGATGGTGACATTTAATGTGTGACGATACAACTTATGACTCATTTGTGATTAATGAAATGACTATCTTTTGATTTCTAAAATTCTACGTGAGTCGTTGTTATCTTTCTTTTCTTATTTCTTTAAGTGGTTCCTATTGATTGATGCAATCATTGAATGAATACTCATTATGATTTGAATTGCGTTGTAACTTCTTCTCCTCGTATTCTCAATTCTCCATTGATATCATGGATCTCATGATGATTTTTGGCTTAAACTCATTTCCTATCATATTTAATCATTTCACCCTTTCATTTTTGTGACCACTCTTTAGTTACGCTCATGCAAACCACTTAATGTTAAAAATGTTAATATAATATCCACCTGAGAAATTTAAAGATGGTCTTCATTTTATTAGTTATCTTAATTGGAAATATTAAATATAGTTGCTATCACCATAAAAAAAATTATTAAACATCGTGTAAATTAAATTACTTTCATACTATGAACGGTTCTGTAAAATCATTTTTGATTTCTATCTTATAACTAAGCATGGTTATACATTTAAATATGATTATATTAGTTTGACGAAACTGAGCATTGCATTGCAATTCCTAAATTATACATATCGTCACATACGTATAATTTAGAAGGAGCCATGCAAGGCTGAATAGTAGTCACCGTAAGATTTTGATAAAGATCAATTTTTAATTGTAATTCCGAAAAATCAAGATTTTGTATGGTTTGCAAGCGGTACAAGTAGGGATATCTGCATATGTATGCTTATCCTTTTCCCAATCAAATTAACCATCTGTGGATGCGGTCTTACTTGACAATTTTTATTCTACCTCTCATTTTCTTTCTTTTCATCATGAAATACAAATAATACAAGACAAGACTGATGAGGTTTCTGAAGGTGAAAAGAGGAAAGGTGAAGGAGATCGTGGTGGTCGTGGTGACAACCGACGCGATTACAATCGTTAACAAAACCAAAGAAGGGCTAACGCTGGAGCTATGACTAATGTTGCACCAAATGACAACGAAGTTTGTCCAAAATGCAAAAATAAGAAGCATGGTGGGGATTGTTGGAAATATGGTAAGTGTGGTAAGTTGGGGCACAAGACTGCTGCTTGTTGGAGCCTCGACAGAAAAGATGTGACTTGTTTTAATTGCAATGAATAAGGTCACCGAAAGACAAATTGCCCTAAGCTGAAAAAGAATGGACAAGGTGGAAATAACTGTGGAGCTGTTTACAAGTTGGGAGCTGTGGATGCTCAGCAAGATCTGAAAGTCGTTACTGGTACATTCTTACTCAATAATCGATATGCTACTACTTTATTTGATTCGGGTGCCGATAAAAGTTTTGTGTCTACAAATTTTAGTACCTTTATTGATATTAAACTGGTTAAGCTAGATACTTAATATGAAGTCGAATTGGCCAATGGAAAAGTAGTAAGTACCAATAATGTGTTAATAGGGTGTACACTTAATCTTTTAAACCGTTCTTTTCCAATCGATTTAATGGTAATAGAACTAGGAAGTTTTGATATCATTATTGGGATGGATTGGTTATCACGATATGATGCCGCTATTTTATGTGGAGAGAAAAAGGTTAGAATTCCCCTGGAAGGTAAGACGCTGGTTATCGAAGGTGATAGAAATAATTCCCGATTGAAGATTGTTTCTTGCATTAAGGCTCAAAAGTATATCGAGAAGGGTTGTGAGCTATTCTTAGCTCAAGTAACTAAACAAGAATCAAAGGAGAAGCGATTAGAAGATGTTCCTGTTATCCGAGATTTCCCCGAGGTATTTCCTGAAGATCAATGAATTACCTGGACTTCCGCCACCCAGGAAAGTTAAATTCCGTATTGATCTTATTCCCGGTGCTGCACCTGTGGCGCGTGCGCCATATCGTTTAGCACCATCCAAAATGAAGGAGTTGTCCAAGCAACTGCAAGAATTGTCGTAGAAAGGATTTATTCGACCGAGCTCGTCACCGTGGGGAGCTCTGGTATTGTTCGTTAAAAAGAAGGATGGATCGTTCCGAATGTGCATTGATTACCGAGAACTAAACAAGTTGACGATCAAGAATAGATATCCACTACCGAGGATAGATGACTTATTTGATCAACTGCAAGGTTCTAGTGTTTATTCGAAGATTGATTTTTGGTCTGGTTATCATCAACTCCTTGGCCATGTAATTGATAGTAGTGGAGTTCATGTTGATCCTGTAAAGATCGAAGCCATTAAAAATTGGGCTGCACCGACCACAACTTTGCTCGACTTGCTTTTACAGGAGAGGGAGCTGGAGTTTGGTTTTTCTTAGCGAGGAATTCAATGCTCTAACATATGTTCAGTTCTAGCAACATCGGATGAAACTGATGGGGTGGAAGAGGGCTCGGGGTTTGACTCACTTTGGACAAACATGGCCTTGCTTGTGATTGACGAACTTTTTGGATTGCTCTCGATATTTTTAGGCATTCTCGAGGCATTTTATCCAAAGTTACCTCCAGCAGAGGAGTTCCTATCGAAATATTGATCATTTGAATTTAACGGGCATTAACTAGGAATGTATCGAGTGATTGATTGCAATTATGATAAAACCCTTGATGTATTGTGGGCATTCCCCTAAGAAGATCATTGATATCGGTCCACATGCCATTTTTAAAACGATATTCATCAAGTTTTTGTTGAAATCTCTTGATTTACATTCGAAGATTTGTTGTTTTAGAGGGAGGGAAGAATTTGTTAATGAATTCGAAACAAGATAATCTCTAGATATTGACTCGGGCTCGTGAGTTAAGTTAATCTTGTACACGTTATGGGCCAAAAGCCTAACCAAAGCCGAGCTCGACCCATCCATACTTAACCTAGAGTCCCATAATGTTTTAGCTAGTATAAATACCCCTCTTCTCATGTGAAGAGGGTGTTGGTTCTTATTAATTCAAAGTGATATCCTTCCAAATTCTACTCATTCTCTCTACAATTCTTATTTCGCCTAACATCTTTCTCTCTCTATATTTTCTACTTTGTTTGTGTTATATGATTGTGAAATGACTTAGTAAACGAGATAACAAGTGGTATCAATCATCCGGGGAAGATTAAGGGTGGATTGTGTTTTTTTTTTGCTTATTTTGTGTCGAAAATAAGAGTGTTTGGTTCGTGCTTATTTTTGTCAACAAAACGAGTTATAGATCTTTATAAACCTCAAATATCTTTGTCTTAGGTTTATTAAAGGTTTACAAATCATTTTTACAATAAAAACAGTCCCAAGTTCAACTGCACGGTTATATCTTCTACACATGGACTTATGTGGTTCCATGCGAGTAAAAAGTATTAATGGAAAGAAATACATACTTATGGTTGTAGATGATTACTCCAAATATACATGGACTCATTTTTTGAGATCCAAAGATGAAACACCGGAGGTTCGCATCAACTTTATTAGGATGATTCAAAGAGGGCTTCAAGCTCAAATAAGGATAGTTCGAACTGACAGAGGTACGGAGTTCTTAAACAAGACTCTTCAAACCTACTTTGCAGAAGAAGGCATTAGTCACCAAACGTCAAATGCTTGAACACCTGAACAAAACGGCGTTGTCAAAAGACAGAACCGTACTCTTGTTGAGGCTGTTCGAACAATGTTGAGCGTTGCTAAACTTCCATTATTCCTTTGGGCTAAAGCTATTGCAGTTGCATGTTACACCCAAACCGTTCACTCATAATTCCAAGACATGAAAAGACACCATATCACATAATCAACGATCAGAAACCTAATATTATATTCCTTCACATCTTTGGTTGTTCATGTTACATAGTTAGAGATGGTGAGAATCTTGACAAGATGAAAAAAAAGGTGATTGACTCGCGTAATCTTACTCCTTTTTACATATAAATAAATATGAATATATAACAAGGATCAAAATCCACAAAATCAATGAAACCGGAAGTAGTATAGAATATTTCCGGGTCGTTATGTCCCAACGAGGCTTGAATGGAAAATCGAATGACGAATTGATAATCGATGTTTGAATTTGACAAGGAAATGATTGGGCAATAAACCTAATAGGCAAATGCACGAAAAGATAAGCAAGGAAAACAAGCTAGAACAAGCATTAAAGCTAGAAATGGTAAAAACACTTAAAACTTTTAAACTAAGACACAAATAAGCTCAAATAAACTTAAGACAAAACCAAATAAGCTAGACTAACTCTAAATAAGCAAATTCAGCAAGTAATTAAACTAAGTTAAACAAGAGAAACTCAGCAGTACTAACCACAGTACTAACAGTATTAACTATCAGTACTAACTTGGAGTTAGTACTGCTAGCTTTAAGTTAGTACTGTTAGCTTAGAGTTAGTACTGCTAGTTTTAACAAAACACAATGAAACAAGAAATAAGCAGATAAGCTAAAACAGATATTTAACTACCCCTAATAAGCACTCAGGCATAAGAATAAGCAACTAGAATAAACTAAAATGGCAAATGAGCTAAAAAGCTACAAACTGATAAACTATTAAAATTGCTTTGAAAAGGCGAATAAGCTTAAATAAGCTCTACTAAAGACAGTAAACGAAAATGGGCTTAATCTACTCTAAAAAGCTAAGGAAATCTTAAATAAGCAGAAATAATAAGCTGATAAGCTAAAATGAACTAACAGTACCAACAATTTTAACTGCCAGTACTAACTTAGAGTTAGTACTGCTAGCTTTGAGTTAGTACTGCTAGTTGAAAATTCCCAAAAGAGAACTAGCAGTACTAACTATGGGTTAGTACTGCTTGTTCAAAACAGCCCTTAAGGTTTTCAAAAATCATTCCTTTTTTATATTTCAAACTGATTTGGTTTTAAATTGCTGAAGACAGATTATCAAATAACAAAGTAAGACACTTATAAGCAGATTTCAATCAAGAATAAGCACTTAAATAAGCTGAATCAATCTAACAGTATTAACTCATAACTAATAGTACTAACTAAGAAATGTGCACAAGTCACTTTCAAACTAACAACTAAGCAAGATAAGCACTAAACATCGTAATAAAGCATAAATAAGCAAATAATAGTAACAAATAAGCACTAATAAGCAGTTCTACAATAAAGAAGAAAAAGAGAAACTTGCAACTCCCTTGCTCAAAACAGGGTTAAACAAAGAGTCTACAAGCTCTAGCTTGTATAAAACAAGCTAGTGAGAGTCCATAAGCCCATCCAGAACTGGCTTATCATCCATAAGCTGTGGTATATTTGAGTGTGGAATTTTTTTATGACTTTACTTAAATTCTTAGTATTTGAGTTAAGACAAATGACTTATATGATTTTATAAGACTTAAAACATATTAAGTAAAGCTTTTAACAAAGGAAATACAGAGATTCAAGAATTGACTTAAAAATTCCAAATTTGCATTAAGACGAAAATTAAAGTTACAAGACTTGGAAGAGTAAAATTTGCATAAAAGTAAGCTAAAATTTAAACTAAGAACTAGATAAAAAAAATGACGAAAGAACACTAAGAACTCCTATCTTGGGTTACAATGGCCCTATTTATACTAAAAACTTCCTCCTTGGGTCTTCCAGCTGTGCTTTCTTCTGTGTTTCTTTGTAGAGACAAAAACCCAAGTGTGCTTGTTGTGTGAGGTGATTCTAAAACAAATCCCAGCCTTCAATTTCTTTTGTGCTTCTTTTGAGTCAATCACAGCCATCGAAATCACTTGGAAATGGTGAGGGATTGCCAACATGGCAATTATAAAGCTGGGGGGAAGATAGTGGAGGAGGGGGAAATGTTTTATCCAGGGTGTTGAATGGTTTGCAGGGTAAAAGAATGGGACGACACCCGTGAGTTGTATCTGGGGTTTTGTTGGGCGGGAAAAAATGGTTTTGGGTAAGTTGGCAGCTTTGGCCCCTCAAGTTATACTTCCCCCAATTTCCAATTTCAGCCCTTGTCTTCTTATTCTTGTAATACAACTTGAGGTTTGGCAATTTTAGTCCCTCAAGTTGTATTTTCTTCATTTGGTTGACTTTTGACTTTGACGAGGTTGACCTTCCTGTTGACTTTTTGACTTTGACTGACTTTGGCTTTGATTTGACTTTTCCTTTTTCATCCCGTGCTCGGTTTTGTTTGTTTTTGGCTTTCTTTTTGTCCTTTGTGTGATATCCGTTTCCTGCACAATACAAATGCAAAACATACAAATACAATGTATTTTTGGTACGTTTTTAGTCATTTAAGTCCGTTTTGATGGAAAAAGGTATGTGTAATTAAGCACATACCAAATCCCTCATACTAAGGTATTGCCGTGTCCTCACGCAATGTTATGAAGTAAACACTCAAGAAACCAAAAATCTTAATCCCCCTCGACTAATAACCTCGAAAAGTAGCTAAGTGTTCGTCAAGGGGAACTAAAGAATCAATAGCTTCGACAAGTCCCGTTTTCACCATTTTTTATATGTACACTAACTATCCCTAATATTTTTGGATTTTCCTTTTTCTTTTCTTAACTACCTGTTTGACTTCCTTTATTATATCAACACTGGGATCATAGAATGAGAAGCGCCCATAGAATAATCTACGGATGTCCTGATGGATAAATTCATCGTCCCCGATTTTTCACTAGTCCCAAACTAAGCGTAAAAACGAAATCACCGTTAAGTACAAGTAAAAATGCTAACACTACTTATAACTATGACTTGTCAACTTTTCGCTCCCAATCATGGATATATGATTTAAATGTGTGTACTCATTTCAACTCAATCATAGATCAACTTATTTCCATAGTCGTAATTCAAGATGAATCATGACTCAAAGCAACAACTTATTATGACCTTGTAACTTGATTTTAAAG
>BQNB010104751.1:0-23749 GCA_026074375.1 Tanacetum coccineum
TCTCTCATATAGTTGATTTGGATTTATCCAAGTTATCTATCGTCTTACAAAGGCTAGTCAGATCCTAAACCAAGGACCTGCACTGCTGAACTGAGGCATCCGATACTAGTGCCAAAGGATCATTATTTGGTTTACTGAACCTTTCCATCATAATTATGTTCTCATTAGCATGCACCCCATGTTGCTTTAAGTAGGCATACAACTGATCAAAGTTTAACTCTTTCAAACGTCTGTTAAGTTTGACTTCAGTTATGAATCTACTCCACTCAGGTAACATGTTGTTCACAAACTTTGAGTTAAGCTGCATCATGGGCATGGTCATTTTGATGTTTCTCATGTCATTAATGAGCTTCATAAACCTAACATAGTATCCTTGAATGGTTTCTCCTTTGATTTGACGGAAGTGTTCAAATTCATCGTATTACTGAGATTCCCTGTCATCATTTGTTAACTCAGAACCTTCCAGAATCATCTTCACGTTAGCCGAAAGGTCTTTAAGGACTCTAGCGCGTACTGTACCTTGTTGAACTGCACCCTCGGTTCCTCCAGTAATAACATCTGAGACCGTTCCCATCTGAAATGGTCCTTTTTTAATGGACTTCATAATATTCTCTCCATTATCCTTTCCTAGACAGTACAGACGTATACGTTGTTGCTAAGATTTAAAGTCTGTTCTATCAAGCATTGTGGGCGTGGATCAGAACCTGAACACTAGGATGATCTTTCTTGCATACTAGACATCCTTGTATTATTATGATATGATATTTTATCGATCAGTGATTATGTGTGTACGTATAAAGTGGTGAGGGTTAACGTATCGGATTTTGTTTAAGTGATGATTAAATCCCGTGTTTGAAATATTTAAAATTCCGAGACAGAAGCTCAACTCGCCGCCAAAGCTAACAAACGCTGCAAAGAAATAATCAACCCGCCGGTGGAATTTTAAGGCAACTCGCCGAACACAACTCGCTGCCAAGCAACCCGCCACGAGGAATTAAGGCAACTCGCTGGTGAAATCTTAGGGTAACTCGCCGAACACAACTCGCTGCCAAGCTACCCCCGCGAGGAATTTAGGCAACTCCGCTGTGAAATATAAGCAACTCTACCGAACACAACGTCGCCGCCAAGCAACCCGCTGCGAGAATATGTTTAATCAAACGCCGTTGAGTTTTCAAACCGCAAGTTTCCCCTTAAGAATATTTGCTATTTAAAATATCAACCCGCTGATAACCTGTTCAAACCGCTGGTAAGCAAACCGCCACTTAGTAATATTAAAATATTCAACCCGCTGATAACCTGTTCAAACCGCTAGTAAGCAAACCGCTGCTAAGTATAAAGTAACTTGCTACTTGAGCAACTCGCCGTCTGTTCAAACCGTCGGTAATCAACTCGCTGCTTAGTAACAACTCGCCGCTTAGTAACAACTCACCACCTAAGCAACCCGCCGTGTGTCAGAGGGTTGGTAACCTACTAAATAAAATATAATATTTCAACAAACCGCCGTGAAGAAATTCTGCCAACTCTCCACGAAGAACAACGACGTTTTTTTACACAAAATCACCTATAAATCACCCTTTTAAACGATTTTGCTTGATTTCTTTTGCACAACACAATACCATAAGGTAATAGCTACTAGAAACACCCAAACTTTATCAATCCAACCAACAAAATTCGAAGATCTTGAAAAAATGAGCTATAACTTTCTATGGCACACTTTTCGATCTACAACAAGCAAGAAATCGCACATACACACGATCTAATCATCCCATAAGCTCTGATACCAATTGTGGTATATCCTATATCATAACACGGGGTCGATTCTTGGATTTGGCTAGTTTCTAGAGAGAGAAACACTTGAGAGAGAAAGTTCTAGAGAGAGAAAGTGTTTCTATAAAATGAAATGAAATGACTAGCTTACCTCTTCCAAAGTTAGAAGAGGCTATATATAGTACTTACAATATACCGGGTATTCGTACCCGACTTAAAACCAAAAAAGTACTATTAACTATTAAACTACGAGCTATAATAAACAATAAAATACACGGGGTGACCGAGTCTTTTTCTAATATCTAACACATTGGAATTGATTCGATTTATCAAGAAGGTACTTGCTGATTTAGAATCCAAAGAATAAGACTGATGGAAGTGAGAAGGGATTGACTTTCTCTCTCTAGAATAAACACACACACAACACCTAAACACACACTCTATTGCTTATTGATCCCTGAATTCAAGACCTAACAAGTGGTTCCAACTAGCATGAGCGATTGTAGTGTTGTTTAAGGGAGAAGCTTATTTCGTCCACTTATTCTGACAGCTTATTTCAGCAGCTTATTTTGAGCTTATTTTCTGCTTTTTCGAGCTTATTCGGTCCTGTTTGTCTGCTGTGTTTATTATGACTTGTTCATGTGCTTATTCAGTTTTTAGTGCTTATTTGTGCTACTTGTGCTAATTTCGGTTGTGTTTTATGCAACTGAAATTGACTTTTTACGGTCTTATCGTAAGGCCAGGGCATCAAATAGTACAAATCTAGCTTATTTAAGCTTTTAAGTCAAACTCGGAATAAGTTTGTTACATAATCTTTGACTGGTCAAACTCAGTAGTCATTGGTCAAAGTCTTGTAAAGGGACTTTTGGTCATCTGTCAAACTTGGAAACAGATTTAGTCAACAAAAAAATCACTTTCGACACAAAAAAAACATACAGTTCACAGAAAAAGACAAGAAATATCATACCATATTCAATCTCGCCAACTAAATTCGGCCAACTAATTCGAAACTGTCTGTTATAATCATTTTCGGAACCAAAATCTGAAACAAACTCAGAACGATTCATTTTCAGAAAAGTAACGGGATAAAAGATAAAATTGATCTCAGGCTTTTCTTGTGTTCGTGTTTGAGTTCATAAGATCTTAAAGATCCACAATACACAAAGAAGTTAAAGCATCATAGATCTTTGTCATCATTTTCGGAAAGATCAATTTCGACAACAGAAATACATAGATAATATATCTGATCTCAGAATCGTATGTGTGTATCAAGAAAATTATAAGATCTTTAACATACCCATTCACACAAAAACGTTTTCATCACAGATCCAAAATCAAAGAATAAATTTTCGAAGCGTAACTTCTTGATAAATTTTCGAAACAAAATCAAAGAATAATCAAGAACAAGAGTGTCCAAGATCTTCTTTTGTTTCATAATCAAACAAATACAAGAAACCTACCTGTGTCAATTGATAAACTTTCGAATCCAAACCCTTTTGTTATTTGTGCTTCTTGTTGGTCGTTGTTTAAAGAACACAAAATGTTTGGTTGTGTTTGAGTTGAGTAGAAACAAAGTAATGAGCATCTGAGATTCAAAGTTTAGGAAGTAAAAAGGAAAGAATATTGAGGTGTAACGTGTGGCTGCAGAGCGAGGCAAAGATATGATTTAGGGATGAAGTGTGTCCCTGTGTTTTTATAATAGTATATAAGTGAGCATAATGGTTTGTTAAGGCCTCAATTTCTTCTTGCAAAAATTGTGGGCTGAGTCAAATTGCATAAGGCCCGAAAATTATGACATCAAGGGGTTAGGTTGCATCATTTTTAAATAGAAATGAATTTGTGTGTATTAACCGTTTGAGAATTGATTAGTAGTGTTGGTTTTGTGAACTTTTGATATAATTTTTTGTTTTAGCGTGTTTGATTGTGATTTGATGAAGAAACTTTTTTATATCCTTTCGGTAGTTTCATTAATATTGTACTCATTTGTTTTGGTGATCACACTTTCCGTTCTATTGGATTTGTGTAAAAGTTTTACTTTTCGGTAAAGTTCTAAAAACGCTTGAGAATTGGTTTTGGTCACAATTTCGGTTTTATCGATCTTGTGATTCATTTTTGATTTAAACTTGGTAAAACTCACATTTCGGTTGTATCAAATTTGTGAAGCTCATTTTTGAAAAGAATTCATCAAACGCACCATTTTCATTGAAATTGTTACTACGGTTTTAAACGTATTGGTTTGGTTATCATATTTCGTTGGGTACTTCAAGAAAAAACTACATCTTTTGATAATCGACGAGTAGGATTTTTTTTTGTGATTACTGAAAATTGAACCCC
This sequence comes from Tanacetum coccineum, assembly GCA_026074375.1. Classification (NCBI taxonomy): domain Eukaryota; kingdom Viridiplantae; phylum Streptophyta; class Magnoliopsida; order Asterales; family Asteraceae; genus Tanacetum; species Tanacetum coccineum. The sequence continues at coordinate 4,102 of BQNB010104751.1, forward strand.
ATAGGAAAGAATTGTACGTACAAGATACGTTTTCGATCTTAAAAAGCTTATAATCAATTGAAATTGATCTATTACGGTTTTATCGTAATCTTGATTCTTTTCCGATTGATACTTTTGTGAAATCTGTGATATCTGTGAGAGATTTGGTTTGTGTGTGATTAATTTGTGATTGTGTTTGTGCGTGATTTGGTTCGTGTTGAATAATTTGGATTGAATTTTTGGGTTTGTGTTGAAAATTACTTGGGTTTGTTGTGATACATAGGGAAAATGGGATCAAACGAGGATAAAACTAACTATTATAACGAATATATTGAGAAACAACAATTATTTGTTCAAAAAGTCCAACAACAAAACACGACTTTGACTAGTCAGCTTGAGTTGTATAAGGAAAGGGTTCGGGTTTTGGAAAACAGCAAAACATTTTAGTCAACAAGCCCAGTCTCAATTTATTCGTGATCAAGATATCATTCGAGATCTAAAACAACAACGTGATAAATTGGACTTAGCTGTTATTGACTATAAAAGACAAAAAGAGGAATATCAAAAGACACAAACGATTTTCAATCAAACACAGCGTGACAAAGAGGAAAAATATCTTAATGACATCATTCAGTTACAAGCTAAGAACAAAGATCTTGAAAATGTTGTTTGTAAAATGGGCAAATCAACTGAAACACTTCGGTTGCTTACAAATGAACAAAAAGCTTTTCAGGATAACTTACGGAAGTCGGGTTTGGGATATAACGGTCCTTATGTTCTTTCACAAGCTTATGCCAAAATTCCTAAGTTGTATCGTGCTTATGAACTTTGTGATAAGAATGAACAACTGCATGTGTTTGATTCTGATGATACTCTTGAGGATGCTGAAAAGAGTCAATTAAAAATGAACGAGTTTCAAAAAGATGAAAAAGTTCAGGAGTTAAAGATAAAACCAATCGATTACAGAAAAGTGAACAACCTTTATGACGATTTTGTTCCTCAAAAAGAACTTTCTGCTAAACAAACATATTTTCCAACATCTTTTATATCTTCTGAAAAAGTTTCTTCTGAGACAAAACCAAGCATGGCATCAATGCCTAGTGCAAATCCAATGCTTGTGGATTTGAATGAAATGGAAAATATTTTCAAAAAATTGTTTGAGTTACTTGAAAAGAATTGTAAACGAGAAAGCATTTTCTATACGTCTAAAGAAGAACTTCGATTAATCGATGTTTGTGTAGAAGCGAAATTGATTCTTCGAGAATGACATGTCTATTTTGAAGTCTTTCAGAATCGATTTAAAAGAGATGTAAAAGAAATGAAAGATGTTTTTGTTTCAGTGGAAAATGATCTTGATGAAACTTTCAAACAAAATGAAGCCTTTTAAAAGATCAATTCTTGGAAGCATCCTTAGCTGAAGATATCAAGAATCTTGTCATAACTTCTTGTGTAGAAATAAGGAATAAAGATTTACCTGATGAAATTGAAAGAATTTCAAAAGAGTCAAAAGATGTTTCAAATGAGAGTAAAACAGTTGATACGGTTTGTAATGATGCATTTGAAGTCACACAGGAATTGTCAAAAAGAATTGTTGAATTGGAAAAAGATTTATCAAAATTTGAGGCAAAGAGTATTGCTTTTGAAATCGCACTTCAACAAAAGTCTTGAGAAAATAATTCTTGGAAAAAGTGCAAAAAGAAAATGAGAATTTTATGGCATCATTACAACTCGAGAATGCTCATTTGAAACAGACTTATAAAGATTTATTTGAATCGGTTCAAAGGTCAAAGGTTGAGACTAATCAATGTGATGAAATCAAAGTTAAGGACAATTTTGATGAAATTGAAACTAAAAACATTGAGTTGGAATATCAAGTGGCGTCATTAATTAAGGAGAATGAACACTTGAAGTTGACTTACAAAAACTTGTTTGATTCAATCAAAAAGTCGCGGGTTCAAACAAAAACTTCAAATGTAACACAAAACGAGGCAGAAAATCTGAAGTCTCAATTGTTTGAATTTGCTGAAACAAAGTTCAGTAAGATTTTGGAAAAGATTGAATTTTTCAAAAAATCTCCGGGGGAGAAACAACATCTTTTTGAAAACAAAACAAGTGTTTTTCAAATAAAGATTGATGAGCTAGAAAAGGTTTTAAATCAACAAATAAAAGATTTTAATGCTGTCAAGCTTGAATTGTCCAACAGAACTGCTAAATTTGAGGCGTATTTTGAAAAACTTGAAAAAACGAAAGTTGTTCTTGAACGACAATTGGCTCGTAAGGTTGATGATTCTAAAGCTGAAAAGGATCAATTTTTGAAAGAAATGAATCATTTGAGAACTCAATTGGAAAATTTGAAAGGAAAGTCTGTGGAAACTAAGTTTGATAAATCTTCAATTTTGGGAAAACCACCAGCTGATAAACTGTTTGTAAACTCTCAAATTTCAAAATCATGGTTTACTCCCAAAGTTGATGTGCAAAAGGATTTGTCAAAACCAGTCACTGCACAGTCTTTGCCTAAAAATGAAAAAGATCAGCTTTTAAAACAAATTGCATATTGTTGGACAACACAAATGTATTTTTTCTGTAACAAATAAGACAACTGAATGTAAATAGAATTGTGTGAATTGAGTAACGATAGAATATCATACAAATACATTAGTCACTTTCATAACAGAGAAACGATAGAATATCATACAAATTAACTTCCAAGTTACACACTATTCGAAACCAAGTTTAATAAGAGGGGTAGGTGTCATAAATACATTACAAACAAAACACTTAGACAATGCATGTTAATTTAAAAATTAAATAGATAAAACAACCTACGCTATTATAACCAGTAAGAAGAATTAGTAATTCGTGTAAAGGGCCAATGAAGATTGATCCATGGTTAGATTCGACAAATAGGTTTTGAAAAATTTGAAAGGTTGGATTGAACACTTGTAGCGACTGGTGCAGTTGTTGGACAAATGAAGCTTCAACTATTGGTTGCTTATCTTTAGTAAATCCGATTAATTTAAGATCATGCTCAATTGGGTAGAAAGTTGAATAGTTTTGTCCTTATCATGAAACTTCACCATCATCAACTTGTAGCTCCCATGCATATATAATACTAAAGTCAACAAACTTAAAACTACCATATTAAATACAGTCTCCAAGCTGGGAAATATAGTAAAGGTGGTGAAATATTGCCACTGCATCTCTTCAGGCATGTCTATTACCTGAAATTGGTGAGTAATCAAATCAAATGAAACTACCATCATCAGCATAAAACTTCTCTGAACCAACCCAAAATATTTTTCCACCAACAACGGCTTGACCTGTCCGTTTAATTCTTATAGATTCACGTGGCAAACAGTAACTCTCAAGTTTATACCAAGTTCTAGAACTTAATGTAAACACTGACACATACCATTGGACCCTTGACAGAATTAAGGATAATTTATCTTCAAAAGTGTTGGGTCTAGCGTGAGAGGATGGACACCAAAACCAAATAACATTTTAGGTGAGTCAACTTCTAACAAGTAATTTGGTACTAAAATACGTACCGATTTTTTAAGTGATGGGTTCCAAATTAAAAGAATTGAGTTTTCCCCATATGAAAAACACCATACACCTTCACATGTAGCAAATGGTGTAAGATTGAAAAATTTTAAATTGGAAACGACAGGTGAGAGTGCTAAATTTTCATCTACCGAGCATATAAAACCTTCGTAATTTTCCTTAAAGGTTAAATATAAACAACAATTATTGCTCTCACGAAAACCGTATTCACGAACAAAGTCGGAACAGTCTATGGAATACTTCCATAACTTTGAAACTGAACGAAATTGGAGTAAAGATTTCACTGGAAGTCTATTCATGATAGCCAATTGAATATCAAATGGTATATTGTCAGACATTGTTTAGAAATTTTACTGGTTATGGATCTAAGATTAATTTTACTGGGTATAAATACAGCATTACATATAATATTTAAAAGCATTGATATGACAATTCTATGACATTGAGTAGACCACGCTTAACTTTGAGCGATCTACATTTTTTTAACTTTTATTAAAAAGCATTGATAAAGCATTGATATGACAATTCTATGACATTAACTTTTATTAAAAAGCATTGATATGACAATTCTATGACATTGAGTAGACCACGCTTAACTTTGAGCGATCTACATTTTTTTAACTTTTATTTAAAAGCATTGATAAAGCATTGATATGACAATTCTATGACATTGAGTAGACCACGCTTACTTTAGCTATCTACAATGTTTTTTAACTTTATTAAAAGCATTGATGACACTCATTGACGTTGAGTAGAACACGCATAACTTTGCGCGATCAACATTTTTTAATCAATATATATATAAATTCTTGAAACGAATAAATGATTCATAACATCCAAAATCTCACCTAAAAAAATGGCGTCAAATATAAAAAAACTTCAGTTCTTAATTCCATTTAATGAAACCCAACGAGTTCCATACTGTCAAATATCTGACAGACTCAAAGTTACATGAAATTATTATGCAAAAATTGAATTTGAAGCAAATGCTGTGATAAAGTTAATCGTTTAAGCTCTCCGTCATTTGACTCAGTTTTTGAAATCACCGACGACGCTGATGTACAATTTTTTGTTGAGTGTGCTTGTAAACTCCCGATGAATAGAATTTGTCACGATTTTGTTTGTATACTTGAACGGAAAAACAATCAAAAAAATATGTTCTTTAATTTTTTTAAATCAACAACTTTAGAAAACGAAGGCCCATCTAATCAAGAAATACCATCGTCTTTTTTAAACAATGGTATATCTTTTGATTTAGGCCAAAATGATTTTCATAGCAACGACTCCCTACACTTGCAAAATGAGCCACATTTTTCAAATCCTGAATCCTCATTTGACTTCAGATCAAACGAATATAACACAGATGATGTGGTTACTGAAAACCCCCAAGACAAAATCTATAAATGGCAAAAGTTCATGTCATTTGAGCCTGACATTCCGGAGACACCAGTTTACAAGGCAAAACAAAATATCTCAAATCAGTATAGTCAACAATCAGAAGTTGAAAAGGGTAAGATTTTTGACAACAAAGAATCTTTGATCATGGCTGTTAGGTTGAAAGCTTTAAGCGAAGGTTTCCAATTTGTAACAGACAGATCAGCCCCGGAAAGATGTTACTTAAAATGCTATCATTTTAATGAATGTGATTGGTATCTCCGGGCTACCCTGTGGGATCATACAAAGAAATATTACATTACATATCTTAATGATGTTCACACTTGTTCCAAGACTCAAACATATCCCAACCACAGAAATGCAAACAAAAAAGTAAATGTGGATCACCTTTTAATTCCCCCCCCCCTTACTCCAAAATACAAGATAGGATCACGGGTTTTAAAGGGAAAGGTATACAACAAGATGTTCTAACAGAATTTAATAAAAAAAAAAAAAACCCCCAATATTGTCTACCAACAAGCAAATGAAAGGGAAAGCACTTCGGTATACAACAGGTGAGGGATCACCATACAAGCCTTTGGAAATGCTCCCGTATAATGTTATAACTCTAGAAAAAAAATCAAGGGACAGTAACACGTATCAAAACAGACGATAACGGAGTTTTCGAGATGTTATTCATTGCCATTGGTGCTTCGGTAAGTGTTGCTCACAAAATCTAAATAATATAATTCTATTACATCATAAAAGTATGTTTATAATATTTTATTACAGATTCGTACGTTCCTCAATTATCTACGCCCGGTGCTTATGATCGATGCTGCGCATTTAAAGGGTCTATACAAGGGAACAAATCTGGTAGCAGAGGCCAAGGCTTTGAAACAATCAGATTGTGCCACTTGCAATAGGTCTATGCAACAGGGGAACCGTGTCCATGTTTCATGGAGAGGATGTCTGACTCAAAGACAATTGCATTTTGGTGATCAACCTAAATTAGTGATATACAAATCTGATAGGCCTGCTGCTATTAGCTTGGCTAGAAAAAGAATTCCCTTTAGCCTTACATCGCTGTATGTTGTCGGCATCTTATGCAGAACCTATCTTTGAAAAACAAAAAAAGAAAAGGTTTATTCTGGAAAATATGCAAGGCATACACACGAGAAGACTATGCAACCAGCATGAACATACTACAAATTGTTCAGCCTGATGCATACGAAAAGCTTTGTCGAGCTGGTCCTCAAAGATGGTCACGAGCGCATTGCCCACTAGTTCGTTACAATTATATGACATCGAATAGTGTGGAGTCTGTCAACGCTTGTAGTGTAATATATAGAAAAGAGCCCGTGTTAAAGTTAGCCGAGACATATCGTGCGATGGTGCAAGAATGGTACTATAAACGTCGACAGCTAGCAGGTATTATTCTTAGAAAACATAATATACAACTATTTTTTCCTTAATAACAACTTCTATATTGATTCTTGTTTATCTATTATTGTAGCAAATATGACGTATGAAATAACTGATTGGGCAGCACACAAAGTGGCTAAAAAAAGGATGAAAAGTGCGACATGGGTTGTTAAAGGTGTTAACGAATATCAATACCAAGTTTCAGACGGTCAGTATATTCGTGCAGTCAACTTACAAACAGGAATTTGTGAATGTCGTAAATGGCAGCTTTCAGGGCTTCCGTGTGGTCACGTAATAGCTATAACACGGTTTTTGGGTTTGACGGATTGTGTCCAATATGTAGCAGATTGGTTTAAAAAACCAAAATATCAAGGCACTTATTCTGAGTCAATTCATTTCCTTGGAAATATGCAACAATGGGAATTTCCACATAATATTCAAAAAGCTATTCCTCCTCGCATGGACAACCCACAACCCGGTCGTCCAAAAAATACAAACCGTATACAATCTCAAGGAGAGGAGCCAAGAGTTATACAATGTAGCAGATGCAAACAAGCGGGACACAAACGTGATCAATGCAGTCAACCCTTTGTCGTTCAACCGCCTGTAAACATACGTACACAAAATGATCAAGAAATTCCACGAAACAACCAACCATCATTCTACAACCCAACTCAACATTATGACAACACTTTCCATAATATTAACCATTACACATCACAACAATACGGTGCCACCACATACCCATCACAACCTTACTGTGAAACACCATACCCATCGCAACCTTACGACCAACATTTCACAAACACATCTCAAGCATACAATGGACATCACACAGAATCATCTCAAATGTATGAACAATACAACTCTCAGTAATATGATGCGCAACATCTAGATGATCTAAACACGAATGGTTCAAATAGTTGGTTTAACTCGTTTGGGTTCTAAAAAATTGTATGTTTTTATGCTTTCTGTTGGTTTGTTGTTAAATTATAATGTATGATTTTAATGATGTAATAAATATTTGAATTTCAATTTAACTATTTATGTTACTACAATAAACACTACATTACTAATTAAACCTTGTATCTATAAATATTATAAACAACACACATAAATAGGTAAGGACAATAAAATTTATTACAGTTTAAACAACTCCAACAGTAAATACAAACATGTTTATGACAAACCAATGACTTGACATGTCACAGACAATGTGTTGACGAATTATTATTGTAGACAATTTATGCCATAATTATGACAAATCAATGACAAATTAAACAAGTAAATCACATAATAGAAACATTGACTTGACAAGTTCCTGTCACTAAGTTGATCACTTAGTATTGTATGCGATATAGCATATGGATCATACAAATCAATGACATATTGGACAACTCAATCACTAAGTATATATACATTGACTTGACAAGTCACTGACACTGGATTCATCACTTAGTATTTAACGCGATTTATGCACATGATTGAAAAACAGTAAACACTATATAAACCACATACTTTGTGGTTCAACTTCAACAACAACATTAAACTATTACATTAATTCAATTTAATTTTCAAACAATGACATTTAAGGTCCTACTACACCATTATGGAAGGTTCACTAGTCCGCCTAAAAGAGAATTTGTTGATGAGATGATTGCTACCATAGATCCGGTAGAGTTCGACACCTTCTCAAAAAATCAAGTTAATTTAATATTAACAAACTGTTTGGGTTACGATAAAAACTCCCCAACAGTTCTTTATATAAAGAAACCTAATTATAGTCTTGATTCAGGTCTTGTTCCATTGGTTGATGCTATACAAGAGCGGGACACGATACTCATGTATACTCATCATAACCGACTACATGTGTACGTTTCTCGGGTGAAGCTATCCTCACTCGTCGTTGCAGAGCAGAATAGTGATGAGACAAACAAAAACGAGAATCAAGGAAAACCCTCTTGTGCAAAAAAGTTATTTGACTAGTTGCTAAGAAACATTTTTTTATAATTGTTTGTAGCATGTGATGTCCTTGTTCTAGTGTGTAACAATAAAATATTGATATATTCAAAAAACGAAATGACTTATCAACTTTTTGATTTGCAATTATTATATATAGACAAATATACAACTACATATTTTCAACACATTGATTTCAATTAACACTTCTTACATTCCAAAGATGTCGACTTCATCAAATACTACTTTCGAGTTCGATGTAAACCACAATGGAGAAATTAAACTTAACCCCCTAATCTACCAACATGGTTCTTTACTGAATATTCACATTTTTCAAATGGATTTTGAAGATATGGTTAGCTATCTAAAATGGAAAATACCAAGACAATTCACTACTCTTTATTACATGTTGCCACCAAACTACGCGTTATCAGGTATGAAACAAATTAAGAATGATTATGAAACTAACGTTATGTATGACATTGCAAAAGTTGTTGGGAAGCTTCAGATTTTTGTTTCTCATACTCCCATAGATTTAAGCACGGTGTTGATTCCAAATAATGATTCTTTAGAAGAATCATTAGCAGGTATCATTTCTGAAGAAACTAAAATAAAACTAGAAGAATCACTCATCTATCTACATCAAATGCAGAAAAGAAAGAAAAAAATTCAATTACTATGAATTACTTGTTGAACTATGTTTTATTAAAAAACAAAACCTCATACACCCTATACACAAACCTTTTTTCAATTTTGTGGTTCATAATAGTGGTCAGTTGGTGCTCGATGACACAAATAACACGATGTATGTCAACGGTGGAACATGCTATCAAATGCAATTAACCCTAGTTTTTATCTATTGATGTTTTCTTAAAAATGGTGGATGTTGACCGGATCCATGTATTTGTCTTTGTGTTGTGAGTTTCTATTATGTGTCTTCATATGAGGGTTTGTGAGTTTGTGTAGGGAGGTCTGTTGTTTAATAGTCATCACAATACTATATGCTTCTTTTATTTGGTACAATGCATTTGGTAGTTCATAGCAATCAAATTTTAATTTCTTAGATTGGTCATCAAATAAAGCCCAAATGTTTTTGTCAGTCACCTATAATTCTAATGTATTTAACAGTTCATTGTATGCTAGTTTTAACTTTATGTCTTACTTTTTTTCAATATTGCTACATTTGAATTCAGGTTTCAAGGTTAAGAGTGGCGTACCTTGTCAAGTACATGTCAGGAAAGAAGATGTTTTAGTTCTTAAAAAGGTTATTTGCACTATATTAATTATAAATACTCTGTAAACACATGTTTTCTTTTGCACGGTAATCTAATTCTGTAAGATGTGTTGACTCTGCCATAATTGCAACTTGCAAATATTGTATGCATGTACGTATGTTACTCACTTTAATTCCTTAATATTGAACTAATTTTAATTTTGTTTTTTTTGGGTAAATGCAGGCACATGGTACTCTTGTGTGCTTGTTATGTCATTGGTTTTGTTAACAATTATACTATTTTCTAACTTTTCTGTAGATTTTACAAAAATCTTCATACAAGATTGGAGACATAGATGTGAAAGTAACACGTCATCCGGGGCAGCAAAATAATCTCGACAATTTGCTCAAGAAGGGAGAATAAAGAATGGTAATCATATGAGGATGTCTTTACAACACAAATGTAGGGAATGAAGTGATGGATGCTAGTAGATTTTTAACTCAATTTATCAAGGGTTTGTCTTTTGGGACACCATAACTCTATCGAGGTTTGTTATCAGTCGCGCGTTGTTTGGCAAACTTGTTGTTCATGATATATTTATGTTTGAATGATTGTCTTTTTTACGTATATGTGTGCAGGTGATATCATAAGCATCCTTTGGGCACCTAAACCTATTCGTGTTGGTTAGTATTAACTCATCTTTATACTTCATACAAAGATTATACAAACAAGTGTTTAAGAATCCATTATAAATATTAAGCATAAGTTTGAAGTCTATAGAAAGTATTTACCTTGTTTAACCCCACTTATGTGTGACCTTAAAACATATCTCATACAAATCCTAAACCATGCCTATGTATGTTTGGTAAAAGGAATTAAGCAGCTGAGTATGATGAGTTCACGAGTTGATCTTCAGGTGCCAAGCGTGTCAATTTTGAAACTACAGTGGGTGAAGAGAAGAAGTTGAAGATTTGTGGAAAGCCCGACTACCCCATAAAGCAATAGTATTGATGAGGACCCATCCAAATCGGTCAATTGCATAAGCTATCAATCTTGTTTCGGTTTCTTCAAGATACACGGTGTATTTGTTAAGTTTATCTTTAGGTCATGAGCATTCATAAACTCATTTTTCTAGCTTATTTTGCAACGCATGAGGTTATATAAGCTTATAATAATATAACTAGTTTATATAAGCTCATACATTTTAAAATAAGCTAGAAAATTTAGACTTTTAAAACATAAGCCAAAATCATATAAGCTCATATCCAAAAGTAAGCTTACATAACATCCCTTATGTCTAAAGTAACCTAACCTGGTGGATTTTTGCTTTACCTGCTGCGAATTTGTAGCCTGTGACTCAGAGTTTGGTGTGTTGTGTCTATTTTTCTTCCAAGTTAGAGCATGAATACTAATGGACATCGAGTATTTTGTTTAAACTAACGTTTCTTTAAACATATTTAAGAGATGAGCACACATGTATATTGCCTTAAAAGGATCATGAATTTTCAGTTACATCCCTGTTTACTACCGCTTTGATAAGCTTATAAAAGCCTACAATCTGTAAACATAGGCAAGAGTTTATATCTGCAAGTTCTATTAATCTAGTCTTAAATATATAAGTTGCTACCTTAAATACTTTTAAGAATTCAAAAATGGAGCCATAAACAAATTTCAAATACCAAACTTGACACCCAATGACATTTGACACGACTAGTAAAAAGCTTTAAAATGTAATCAAGAGTCATCTAAAAGGTACTTGCAACATATAAATTATCATTCCATCTTAGTTCCACAAGTCTCGAAATTACAAACAACATTTCTCACGCGATGCTCTTTTCAAATTTGCCACCAACAAAAACTACGTAAAACTTTTCCCATCAATGCTTATTGTTGGAATATGGTAGTTGGATCCGGGGTTTATACGACTAGAGGTACGTGAGCCTATTGGAGGCACACACGTTAAACACATAGAATGCGTTTATTATTTAATATACTTCATGTAAATGTATTTATATAGCCGTTAAAGTTTATAACTAACTAACGATTATTTAAATATGTAAACCAAGGGACAAAATTAACAAAAACCTAAACCATAAGGGGGTCTATGTGGCCGGCCATATGCGTTTATGTGAGGGAGGTTGTTGACTCGGTTTAGGAGAGGGAAAAAGGAAAGAAAAGAAGTTTCCTTGTTTCACAAGGACTAGGGTAATGGTGCCTATATAAACACCTATTCCCTAGCTTATTCGTCATTCATTCAATACCCTAAAAACCTAAATAGTTTTTGGTTCCCTCTCCCCAAAAACCTTCGACCGAATAAACCTTTATAAGGTTTTCGGTTTACTCCTTTTTCCTTCATTTGATTTTCGGTAATCCCTAAAAGGGATCTTTTGGTGCGAATTGTTTTCCCACAAGTTGATTGGTAGCTTTCAAGCATCAAGGGATTCAGTTTACAAAGTTCTTCAAGCGACAACAAGGTTAGAAACCCTAAGGGTTTTGTTTTCTTGGTATTTAGTTCAACCGAATTCAATAAAACCCTATTTCGGTTCTATTGATTTTCAGTACAAACCCTAAAGGGTTGTTGGCTGATTTTCGGTGAATAACAATCAGATTTGTTAGAGAGCTTTGATCCAAGGAAGTACTACACAAGGTGTTTGTGTAACGTGAAGTAAAGACTAGCATCTTGACGTGTTCATTAGACGTGTTTGTGTGAGCAATCGTAGAACTAAGTTTCAAGTGAAGATTCTCGTTGTTTGATTTAGGTCATTCAATAAAAGGTTAGTGTTTCTTTATCTTTATATGTGTGTTAATCTTTAGTCATCAAACTAGATCCTATCCGCTGCGTACTCGTAGTAAATAAGGTTTACTAGTTATAAAATCCCAACAGTGGCATCACGAGTCAACCTCGTTTGGTGTTATGGGTTACACACTTATAAACACGCTAGAACTGCATAAGAAATATTTATTTATTGTTTTAATTGAAAATTATGGCAACAATATGCAATTCTTGCCATAAAGAATAAATAAAAACCTAGAATCTTGCAATATTGCTAGTTAATATAATTGAACTTGAATAGATTTAAAATTAATAAGTTAATTGAGAGTGTTAAATCTTTTATTCTTTTCAATTATCCCGGCCTTAAGACTCACTCAATCATGTTATATGATGAATGGGGCGATCTAGGCACTTTAGCAGAAAACCTAGTGAGAGTCTTTTGGTTCTTCGTTTGGGGAAGACTCATGTGAGACCTCAGGGCATTATGTGATTTACTGCTTTCTGAATAGAGTCTGTCTTCACCTCATACCCATTTTCTGTCCCTTGTGACTTGTGGACTATAATGCAAAAGATATTTTAAAACCTAACAGACAAATACTTAAGAGAAACTTTGTTTAAATTTGTCTATGTAATTACACACATAATTCGATATTCGAAGTGACCTTTATGTGTTAATTGTAAAACTTGGTTTTGACAAATCAATACGGACATTAAACTATGAAACTTGTTTTCTTAGAGAGATAAAAGTTTTTCTTAAATACATTATTAAGTCAATTGTAGTATCGGCTCACCCATCTTGAACAAACTATAAGAGAGGTATAAGGCGGGACTTTCCCAAAAGAATTCGGTTATTTAAAAAATGAGCTTCAACGCTGACCTGTTCTCCCGCTTCTTTGTGCTCCAAAATGGAGCAGCCAAAAACTTTGACAAAGATGATGTCTAGAATTAAAGTCTAACAAATACTTTCTTTAACTTGTGCTACAATATGTTTTTGCATGCTTATTGTACACGATTTGTCCACATATTTTTTTATAAAATTTATGTGTATACCCTTATATGAATTTTAAGTCTATGCCAACCAAAGTAAGAACACGTGCAGGTGGTTTGACCTCTTTGGTCAGACCTTAGGGCCTTTCCGACCCATGGCAAAAAAATTTCATAGGTCAGATCTATGTCAATTTTTGCATGTTCTTTTTTGGTGGACTTAAATCGAGTATGCTTGGTCAGACCTTGGACCCGAGGCATAAGATGAGACTAAACATGCACTTGACATTACTATAAGAGTTACTAATGTCATAAGTCTCATAAATCTAAGAGTTGCATTTATATGCAATTAACGCTCAGCGTTTACCTCTTGCCCTACTTGTTTACACGTTGGTTAGACCTTCGGTAATAAGTGGGAGGTCAAGTTGAATCTTAGTCTTATTAGTAATTAATTGGGTAGTTAATTCTTTTAAGAATTTAATTATCAAAAATACTAATAATATGAGCTTTTTCTGATTGTAGATGACTACCACAGTCGTAAGCAATTCGGTTTTCAGGGGTTTCTTTGAGAAACAAAAATTATCTGGACCTAACTTTGTTGACTGGTACAGACAACTTCGTATTGTCCTATTTGCCGATGATAAGTTAAATTATCTAGAGCTCCCAATCCCTGCTACTTCTGTCCTAGCTGTTGTTGGACAGCAAGTTCCTCCTGAAACTCTTGCAACTCACGCCGCATGGGTTAAAGGACAAAAGGAAATTGATGTACTCATGCTTATGACTATGAAACCAGATCTCCAACAGAATCTGGAAACCCTTGGTGCATATGACATGCTTAAGGAGTTGAAAAGAGTAGGAACTTCTTTATACCATGAGAGAGTTTCACGCTTGTAAGCAAGAAGGAAAATCTGTAAGCTCATATGTTCTAAAGATGAAGGGCTATATAGATAACTTGGAGCATCTAGGTCACCTTGTGTCACTATCCCTAGCAGTGAGTCTCATCTTGATCTCTCTGTGAAAGAAATATGATAGCTTTGTGCAAAACTATAATATGCATAGCATGGGGAAGACGGTAAATGAGTTGCATGCCATGCTTAAGCTACATGAGAAAACTTTACCAAAGAGAGATGCACTTGCTCTTCATGCTATAAGAGCAGGAAAGGTATAGAAAAACAAAAACAAAAACAAGAAACCGCATTTAGCTGCTAAGGGAAACAATAAAGGGAAAGGGAAATCTAATATTGCTTATGCTTCTAAACCCAAGATTCCTCCACCACCCAAGAAGGAACATCCTGCTAAGGACTCAGTCTGTCATCACTGCAGTGATACAGGCCATTGGAAGTGGAACTGTCCCTCAATATTTATCCGAGTTGCTAAAGAACAAGAAGCTATCTCAAGGAGCTATTACTTCAGGTGTCTTTACTATAGAACACTTTACTTTTCTTGGTAAATCTTGGGTATACGATACGGGCTGTAGGACTCATATCTGTAATACTACTCAGGGATTCAGGAGAAGTAGGAAGCTGAAGCCAGGAGCTTTGAGTTTGTACATGGGCAATGGTATAACAACCCATAATTTTCCTCAGTGTAATTATCTATCTATTATATTTAATAGAACCATTTTCACGAAAATATTTTTTTGTTTTATTCCATCCATTATGTAACGTAATCATTATATGTTCAAAGTAAAACGAGCTCACTAGCAACTAACAAGGCCCAATTCCATCAACGTTTTATATCAAGTAAGACGTTATAAATATCAAGCACTATGTTTTAATATCCACTTTTTACAACATACATTATCTAATTAACTACCGTCCAATAAAACATTTAATATAAAAACAGACTTTATACATTAACGTTTATAATCAAAACCCCGATTACATGTAATGTTTACATACAATACAAGTGTACAAGTTACAATAAATAATTTTTGAATATCTTTTCCCTCTAAAACTCTAGTATAACTCCTTTAAGCTCATAGTACAACCCGATAATGCACAAGATTCAAATAAGCCATTTTCCCTCCAATTTCTTTTAAGTTTTCATACTACCTTTCTAGCATAGATTACAAGCCTCCAATGCACAATATTTGAACTAGTTTTCCCTCCATTTTACTCTACACACTCGGCAAAAACCTAAAACCCTAACCCGAAACCCTAAACACCCCGATAACACCTTAACTAACTCGAACCAAGTCTAAACCAAGCAACCACCCTTTCACCACCATGCCGCCACCTCACCACCACCTTGCTAGCCTCCTTCGCCTCATTGTCACCACCTTGTCAACTTGCACTCCATGCAAAACTAACTTGTCACCACCCTTGTTAACCAAACCCTCCCACCACCCTACACCTTTCTAAGCTATACTCCTAGCTCCTAATAGTCACACCTTGCTAACCTGGCCACTACTCTTCACAAACTGGTCTACCCTCTCGTGTCCCTATAAATACATGCATACATGCATGCTTCCATAATTCACCATTTAAGTTAAATACTACCTCAAAATGATGATCTAACCAAGTTATAGAAGAGAAGAAAGGAAGGTTAAGCTAAGTAGAAGCCAAATTATAAGAAGAAAAAGGTTCTTGATTCATCTTCAGGGTTTTCGAATCATATCAAGCTATTTCAACCCATTTCAAGTTTTTGTAAGTCCCACAACTTGTTCAATAAGCTCTTGATACATTTTAGATCATGTATAAGCTTTAATTTAGCCATTTGTATAAGCTAAAACTCTTTTGGAACTCATAAACCCAAACCAAACCCTAATTGCCCATTTTGAAACCCTAACCTATACGAATCTCTAGAATAAGCTAGCATAAGCTTATTCTTACCTTAATGAGCTCTTATGCACTTTTATAAACCCTAAACCTACACGTTTGGTTTTCCTAAACCAAACGCACCACTAAAACCCTAAAAAGTTATTTTCGAAAACCCTATAAGCTATAAGCCATAAGCTGATCCTAAAAGCTATTCCTATAAACTCCTTTATCATTTTTATAAGCTTTGAAACCAACTCTACAATCTTTAAGCCTTCGGGTCTTATTTTTAAATCCAAACGCACCCTTTTTGAGTTTTCGAGCTCAAAAGCTCATTTCATAAGCTATAAGCTTGTTAAAACTATAAAACCAAACTTATTTCAGCTTATTGTAATAAGCTAAATGATGCAAATTGATTTCAAGATTTAAAAATACAAGTATATGGATTTTGGACTTAAAACGCAAATCGTTTTATGCATGAGGGGTATATATTGTAAATTTTGAAACTTATAAACTTTTGGGCCAAAAATATAAATACTCTAAAGTTAAACCACAAGGACCTGTTTTTCCATACTTGAAAGTTAAGGGTTAAATGTTTTAAAATCATATAAAAAGGGGTTAAAATTGTAAAATAATATATACCAAGGGTATATATTGCCATTTTCGAATTCTTAAGGGTATAAAATGTAATATTTCTATATTTAATAATAAAAATATATCTAAACGTTATAAGACTAAATTTTATTAAAACCCAACACATTTATCGTTTCATTCATCGATCAAAACATATAAAAATAATTATGTTATATATTTAACATAATTTATCATCCACTAGCTTTTGAAGTAACTTAAAAAGACAAAATCTTATCATTTAAACTATAACGTATCACATTACTAGGGAATATCATGTGAAAGGCTTTCATTTGGGTAGACGTTTTAACGAGTTACTGGATTTACGATTTAAAGTGTCCTAGCTCCTCAAACGTTTACTACATGACCTCTGGATTATGATAGCCCGAACAGTGATACGATATTCTTACAAGTTAATAAACCAAATTAATATTTACGTTAAACGTTATGAAATAAAGTTTTGAAATATAAATAATCGAACTAAGACTTGACATATTACCTCAGGTTGCGTGACGAAGTTGTTTACTTCCATTTGATTTACTTTTGCCATCAATCTGATTTCCCTGTTAAGGTGAGTTCATAGTCCCACCTTTATATGTTTTTCCAAACCCTGTGGGGGTTGATACATGCTATAAACCATGAATACAAGTATTTTCCAACTGTATGCTATCGACCTAATATATATTGCCTAAGTTTACCTCCACTGTCATCCAATATCATTTAAATCATGAAGCATTAATCACTTGCGTGTGCAGCGTGAGAATATTATGGATAGATCATCCAGGATTGACTGACTCCCGTTTGTGTTATACCTGTACATGAGGTAATCAAACGCACTATATTTGAGAATAAGGGGTAACTTTGGTAAGTTACCTTTCCAAGAGGACATTTGTTCCTCAATAATGTCACTGAGGTGATTTCCATGTTAACGTGTTGGTGTCATGAGCTTAGGGCAATAACACTATTTTCCATGGTAATTATAATTGTACAATTATTCCACTTTATTATGACATTGTAATTCAACCATTTCATTACACACCTATAAATTTCACGTCAAATAAACCTTTGTGTGACCTTTTAGCATGTTTATCTCATGTAACTAAGCAATTAAAAGGCACGAAGTGGGCATGGACATGAAGACATCCAAACTTGTTAACATTCAACCTTTTATGATTATAAATGTATTTTTGGGACCCTCCTTTTGGTAAAACTTCTAAATATGATATGAATAAAACTAGTAAATTTTTCCAAACGTCTCTTTATGAGTCATCTTCTATGATTATGACTGTTGATTCATGAAGTAATACCCTATATTTAGCTCTCACTGCTATGTGAATTATCGGGGTGTTATAGATTGGTATCTAGAGCCGCGGTTATAGAGAACAAGGTTAAAACCTAAACTATAACTATTCCATCAAGAAATCCTAACACCCCCCCCCCCCCCCCCCCCCCCCCCCCCCCCCCCCCCCCCCCCCCACCCCCCCCCCCCCCCCCCCCCCCCAGCCCACCCCCCCCCCCCCCCCCCCCCCCCCCCACCCCCCCCCCCCCCCCCCTCCCCCCCCCCCCCCCCCGCCACCCCCCCCCCCCCCCCCCCCCCCCCCTCACTCCGTGCCACTATATTTCCTAAATAGTATCTAAAGATACATAACTATTAATTAAATAAAAATTACTTATGTTATTTCCACTGGGTTGTTACAGAATTATGTCTTCATCCACCCACCTTATTATTATCCTATCTGATTCCAATGTAAGAGATGACCCCCCTTTTCACTACAAAACACTCCTAACTATAGTCCCGGGCTTCACCGGACTATTTCCCAGACTCACCGGGAAACACCTTTTCTGACCCTTTAGAGGATCTATTTAAGGATCTTTTAGCCTCGCTAACCATCTAACCTTTCCACGATGATTCGTATATGAAGGTCATGCAAGCATATAATGCTACTAATAATGAATCACATATTCTACTGCCACGAGCTCCTATTGCTCCACCAAACTGTTTTGCCTCCATCTTCAGTGTTACCATCATCACCATTATTTGATCCTCGAGATTGAAGAGATTTTGCCACCTTAAAAATGAGCCCGTTTCCTATCATCCTCCTCTACTGATTTCTCTACCCTACCTTAAGTATTTGAGATTCTAGAGAATTATCATGGCGCTCTAGACACGTCTTATGCATGTCATGAAGAACAGATCGAATATATTTTAAATCACTTAGATGAACTCTCTCTTGACCACGTTGAGGAACTGGAAGATAATCTTTTTGACGGTCGAGTAATCATACAACAAGATTTTGACAAACTAAAGACCAAACTTCAAGAAGCCCGTGCTCAGATTGCTGGACTTCAAAGAAAGCGAATGGGACATAATCACAAGATTTCTCTTGCTCGCTTCAGGATTTCTACTCTAGAACTAATCATCGAGGATATCTAGGTTTGCCACCAATCAGATATGAAGAGTCTTTTTTGATACAATCCATGAGCTCAAGAACCACAAGGGAGGACCACCAGACTACTATACTAGATCCTTATCATTTACAGCTTTTGTTAGAATCCAACCACTGGATGTATGACATAAATAATGACACTTGTCAAATTTTGACTATGTAAAATATATAGACAAGTTGTTTATGACTTAATACAGTGGTGATTCCAGTATACCTCATTGTTTTATGATACCGATTTATGTATGTCATGGTTGTCTATCCTATACCTTGTGTTAAGTTTATTCATGTATCATATCTTTATCCGGGATTACTATGGTTCTCTTACCATCCAGTTTTCTCAAACCTTTGTATCCAGATACCATGGATATAATTAATAATCAAGACATTGAGCATAAAATTTTTGGAATCTAAGACTTCCAGATAAGTATATCTTTGCAGAGTTAGATGCTTGTTAGAATGTCCATTCTAAAATTTTCCATTATATCCTAACAAAGAAATACACAATCTTTGATATTAGAGTGCCATTCTTTGGTATTTCTT
>BQNB010104752.1:6936-23749 GCA_026074375.1 Tanacetum coccineum
ATGACAAAAGAAAATTTTCTAAAAAAGCAAAATATTTTTTTGATAATTTTTGTATTTTTTATGAATTAAATAAACTTTTAACGAAATTAAATTATAAAAAATATTAAATGACTTCAAAAAATTCTGAAAAATTTACAAAAAATACTAGACACTATGACTATTCTACGAAAAATAAGAAACACGAAATTGGCTTAAGGAATAAGCCCGAATAAGCTGTCACAGCTTATTATACTTATAAGCCAAAACACCCTTATATATCTAAGCCCTTGAGTCTTTAACGAAAAAGACCCAAGGGCGCAGTGGTAAGGAGTGTGTTATAAAGGGGGTTTGTATCGAGAGGTCACGGGTTCGAGTCTTGCTCACCCGGACCTCTTGTCTTTCCCCCTTTTTTTATTTTTCCTAAAAGTCTAGGGTAGAAAGTGTAAGAAACGAAACTAAAGGGTAGGCGGGCTAACTATTGTGAATTTACACTTGTATGAAAACGGGTAACCCTAAACTATGGACAATGTACAAAACAGACCTTGCGACATGGCTTATTTTTAGCTTATTAAAAAGTGAAAATAAGCAAAAACTTAAAACTACAAACTTATAAAGGAGCTTATTCTCAACAACTTTAATAAAGACACTTACTACTTTTGACAACTAAATAAGCTACAAAATAAGCATCTTTGAAACTGTTACAGAAACTAAGGACTTTTTCTAGCTTTTTCACACTTTGGCTTATTCCTAGCTTATTTCTTGATGAAAATGAAAAACAAAAGAAGCTTTATGAAGCCCAAGATGTGTACTATGGACTTTTAAAAAGAAATAAGCTAAGAGTAAACAAGATTATGAAGAGATTTGCTAATGAAAAGTGCAAATTTTAGGCTTAAAACTGTTTTGAGCTTTTCTAATAAGCTAAACAGCTTATTCCTAATCCTATAAAGCTGAAATTTAGAATTTAAGCTAAGCTTTGGATTTAAAACCAACCTAGATAAAAGGTTTTTCAAGATTACAACTAGAAATGAAAATTCTAAAAGAGATAAGCTAAAACTCAATTCTGCTGCTATATCACTTTTGAAAGGAAAATTAAGCTAAACTAAAAGCTTTAAAATGAAACTTAAGTGATGATATTTATACACCTAATGGAGTACTAACAAAATATAAAATTCTACTTTCTAATTCCTAATTATAAAGGCTAGAAATAAGCTAGAAATTGATGAGCAAACAGCAGTTTTAACTAACTTGATTCTGCTGTTGCTGATGCATTTGGCAAAACTCTAAAGTGCAGGCTAAGATTCCCAAGGTAAAAGCTTCTTTAAACTCACTTCCTAAATGTCTTTAAACTTACTAACACTCTTGTACAGGAAATCACTTAACCTTCAAATTTTATTTAAAACCAAAACTGTCCTGGTGCAAAATCAAAATTTTAACATTCTAAACTTTGTAATTCTAAAAGCTAACTTCTAAAAACTGTTTAAAACCTTGTTATATGACCTAACTCAGCTATTTAAAAGGTTTTGACAAGAATTCTTTGACTTTAAGAGTCAAAATCATCTAGATCCAAACACTCCCTTATAGTGACTGTCAACACTAAGTAGTACTAAAAATCTAATTTTACACTAAAGCTTCTAAATCTTTTTATCTACTCTTGCTTAAAATGACCTAATTAAACTATTTAAGCTATAAATTGCCTAGCTTATTAGTAAATATAAGCTACTTCTTCAGCTAGGCTTATACTACTTAATGACAGAATTAAAAAAAATAATGAAATCTAGTTGAGTCATTTGACTAAGACAACTTAAGACAATTACAACTATAAGCTATCTAAGCTAAATGCAACAGGTTAAGGCACGATATAATAAAAAGAGAAATAAGCAATATGTTAATAAGCTATGAAAGCTAACTTTGATAATTTATTTTTTTAAAGAAAAGTAAAACCTGATTTTTTGTTGTCTCAGTCACTAAGCCACTCTTGTAGAGTGAGTGGCTAAAAAAAACAAACACCTAATGGCTCCTAGCCTCTAAACCTGAGCTTAAAGCTCAATAAGCTCTTAACAGCTTATTTCTCTTTTGAACTTCCAAATTGAACTCAAATACCTCAAGTGATCATGATCTTAGTGTAACTTGATAAAAATGAGTAAATGAATTAATTTGACTGAATTTGAGCTTATGAACAGGAATAAGCTCAAAAGAGCTTATTGAGAGCTTAATGAGTGAAAACGGCTTGATATTGAAATCAAAGAACAAGTAAACTTGAAAACTGAATATTATTACTCAAATTGATGAAGTACAAGCTTTAGTAACAAAAGTACAAGTGCTTAAAGCTGATTTCTAAAAGCTTAAAAGAAAATGCTTAAAATACGAAAAAAAATTACAAACTGAAATTAAAACTAACTCTTCTTTTCTTCTGTCTTCTTCTTCTTTTATAACTGAGTCTTTGTGTTTGTTGTGTGAGTGCAAAAGGGCAAACAAATCATGGCCTTCAATCTTCAAAAATCAATTATCACAGCCGTTGGATCAATCTTGAAAAGAGTGGGATTGCCAAATAGGACTAGGGGTTTAGTGGAGGAGGGGGAAGGGTTTGTCCATGGGAGAATTGAGGTTACAGGGTAAAAGGTTTGAGGCGAACCCGTGACCTGGTTTGGGGGGAAAAAGAAGCGGGAAAAGGAGTTATAAAAGAAAGTGACAGGGACGGGTTTGTGTAAATGGCAAAGTTAGTCCTTGATGGTGTTATGCTTGATTGCATCCATGGTCCTTGGTGTTTAAAACTTTTGGGGACTTGGCAAAACAAGTACCCAAGAGTTCCAAATGCTCTTTTAACCAAGGCAAAGGGTTCAAAAAAGTTACACAAAGAGATAAAATTTATAAGAATCAATGGTAAAGATTCCGGAAGAGATATTCCGGGGTCGTATTTCCCATCGACAGGCTTGCCATTGTAATTTATTACTGGTTTGATGAGAATATATGATGGAAACACTGATATAATTACAACTTAAAGTTAATTAAATAAAACTTAATTTAATCTACGGGAAAACAAGTATAGGAAATGGGGATCTTAAAAACTACGGGATACAAAATTAGTTATAAGGAAATCCTAAAATTAAATCTAAATTAAATACGGGGAACAGAATCAGGTATCGGGAACCCTAAATACTAAAATTTAAGAAAATAAATGCTAAATTAAATTAAAAATCAAAATTAAATTCTAATTAACTTAACTTGAAAAATAAAGAAAACTAGAACTAAAACGGAGGTCGTTTGAATGCTAAACGAAAAGAAACGGTAAAACGTACCCGGTAAAAACGGGTCTAAAACTGAAATTTAAGAAAAATAAGGCCTATACTAATTTTTATATTTTTCCTAGATACTAAATGACAAAATAAAATTTTGTAAAAAAAGAAATATATTTTTTATTACTTTTTGGATTTTTATGAAATTTTTTAAAGATTAATACTAATTAAACTTAATAAAATAGAAAAAGACAAAAAATTAAAAGTTATAAAAAATTCAGAAAAAAAAAAAAATAAATAAAGAAAAAGTTAACAATTCTAAAAATATAAAAATGCCCAAATTTTACTGATTAAATAAAAAGTAATTAAACTAATTAAATTTAAACCTAATTTAAATTAATTAAATTAAATTAACTAACTAAAGTTAACTATAAGGACCAACAGTGAAAAGGACACAAGGACAAACGGGGTAACAGGCTAACTAACCACAGGGACTAACAAAGCCAACTATGAAAGATAAAATTACACAAATGGTCCCTGAGGTGGACCCCGATTACAAAGTGGGTCCAAAGAGCTTATTTTTGAAAACTTATAAAAGCAAACTTATTAAGGGGCTTAAGGGGAACATTTTTCCTAATAAGCACTTTGTCTAAAACTCACTAAATAAGCCGAAATTGATGCTTTTAATGACAGCGCAGGCTAAAATAAGCTAACAGCTTTTTAGCTATTCTTTTTGGTAATTGGATATAAAGCTACAAAATAAGCTACAAACTATGGGAATAAGATACTAGGCTAAGGGAGTCCTAATGATAAGCTAAGGTAACCTAATAAGCCTATCTAGAATAAGCCCTAAAATAAGCTAGAAGTGACTTAAGCTATGTTAACAGTTTTTAAAAGAAAACAGAAAAGTAGGGACTTTAAGCCTAATTTAAGCTAAGCTAAAGAGTGAGTTAAGCTAAGAAAGCTTGGGGATTTAAAGAACTAGTAATAAGCTACAATAAAAAGCTAAAAATCCTAAGTGCTTAATACAAAATAAGCTAGATAAAAGAGGCTGAAAATGGTGCTCAGCACCAGGGGAGATGCACAGTGAACAAAGGGGCTATTTGAGCTTATTGAAATAAGCTCTTATGAGCTTTTTAGCCAAAATAAAGCACAAACAGAATTAAAGGGGTCTCCAATGAGCTTATTTTCAAAACTTTGGGGCTTAAGGCCTAATTAATACTGCTGATAATTGGGCTTAAAAGTGAGGGGTTTCAAGAATTATGCAAAGCTAAATTTTGACTAATATTGTCAAAGTAAAAGGGACTGGTACAAGGGCTTGGTTAAAGTGGCTAGAAACACAACAACAAGCACAAAGAAGGAGGTGCTCTAAGTGCTTAAGCAGCTTGAGCCTTTTAAGCTCAAAATTAGTTATTGAAATATTGAACAGAAATCCAAAGGAACAAAAACCTATTTTTAAACTAAAAGTGATAATTTAAATGGCTTAATGAAGCCTACACACTCAGCCAAAGTTGGCTGAGTGTTTGTGACCCATACCAATTCCCATTATGACCCATTTTCAGGCAATGCCAAACACCCCTTTAATTCTATAAAAAACGTTTTTTAACTGATTTTAGTGAAAGGAAAGCTTAGAATGTTTTTATAAGTTGGGGTTTAATCACTTTCAACATCATCTACTTACATAAGTTTAAACAGAATTTAAAGGCTAAATGATGTTGGAATATTGACAAATGCAATGTCACAAAAACACTTAACTTTGATTTAAAACTGAAAGTAATACAATGAAATCTTAAAAAGAACTGAGTACAATAATATTTAAAGCAAACTTAAGCAAAATTTAAACTAAGAAAGGTAAAAAAACAAGATAAAAATTGGTGTGGTGTTCGGCTTGCTCTTGGCTCTTTTATAGAGGCCCTCTTCCTTCTCTTTGTCTTGGGTTGTGATTCCTGTGAGTGTGCAAAGCTTTCCCAAGTCAATCCTAGCCTTCTATTTGCCTAGTCTTCATCTTAGCCATTGATGGGTTTCGGGTTGAGTGAAATGAACTGGAAAGGGGGTATAAGGGTTAGGGTTGAGTGGGGAAAGGTGAGGGATAGCTGTAGAGGGGTACTTGGGAGGTGGTTTGGCCATAAAACCGTGGGAAATGGCTGGTAAGGTTTTGGCGGGTACGGGCGTGCAACAGTATGTATAGGTTTGCAGTGTTACAACATGATTCTTTGGAGAAGAGGCATTATGGCCCCTCCTGTTTCTTTCTTTTTTCACTTCCTTTTTAAGCAGATTTTAGTTTATAAATAGGGTTTCAAAAGAGGGCAGCTGTAGCCCTTGTGTTTTATACTCAAAGATTAAAGAAGGTTTTGGTGAAATTACTAAGTGGTCCCTGCCTGTTTTAATTAAATGATATAAAGAGGTTTTATGCAATTTGCAAAAACTAGCCCTTGTGTTTTTATTTTCCTATTTTTCTTAATAATAAAACAACTTTCAAAACTTTGGCAATATTGGCCCTTTTTTCTTATTTTTTCATTTATAATTAGTTAAAAACACAAAGGTTTACTAAATTTACATTTTTGGTCCTTGGTTTTATAAAAAAAGTAGTTTTGGGCTTTTGTTAGGGCTTGGGTTTAGTTATCTATAGGGGCTTTTTAAGGCCAATAAGGTATAGTTTTGGTTATTGGGCTTTTGCAAGCCCAATAAGGTTATTGAGGGGGTTTTGTGTGTACAATGGCTGAGATTGGCTGTAACTGGGCTAGGATTGGGCCTTCAAAGTCTTCACAGTCTTTGTCAATTGCACACAAATGGGCTGTTGAAATTGATTGAGGGCCCATTTGGTCTTCTCAAGTCTTCTTGTTATGACTATTGGGCTTCCCGGCCCTAATAAGATGGGGTAAAGATTGCATCCAATTAGTAGTTTTCTGTATCATGGCTCGGTTTGACTGCTGATTCTTCAGTATTGACTCGACTTTGTTCATTTTGGACTTTTGGCCTTGATTTGCACAGTCTTTCCATTCATGCTCAGTTTTGTCATTTTGGCTTGGTTTTCTGTCTTTTTGCTGATATCCACTTCCTGCACAATACAAATGCAAAACAAACATATATTTGGCAGTTTTTGTCTGTTTTTGGTCATTTAAGCTCGTTTTTAGAGGTAAAAGATATGTGTAATTAAGCACTTATCAGGTAACAGGGGAAAGTTTGGGGTTTGGGCAACATAGGTCCCTCATGGTTATAAGTAACATTGCATTCATCGTCCTTGTGTTGTTATAACTTTTGGGGACTTGGCAAGTTAAGTCCCCAAGAGTTATTTAACTCTTTGCATGAACCGTCCTTGGGTGTACAAGTTAGGAGGGTTGGCAGAACTGCCCCTTGGGGTATAACTTTGCTTTAATGGCAGTTTGGCCCTTCTCTTCTTTTCTCCTCTTTTCTTCTTTAAATATAAGTTTAGGGATTTACAATTTCAGTCCCTAAACTTATATTTCTTTGACTTTTGGCCTCGGGGTTGACTTGGACTTTGACCACGTTGCTTTTTGTTGTCTTTTGACTGATTGACTTTCGGCTCGATTTTGGATTTGTCTTCATTAGTCTTTTCCTTCAGGAGGTCCGGTTTTGTCGTTTTTGGCTTTGTTTTTCGTCTTTTTCTTAGATATCCGTTCCTGCACAATACAATTAGCAAAACAAGCGTGTATTTGGCATTTTAAGTCCGTTTTTGGTTATTTTAGCTCATTTTTAAAGGTAAAAGGTATGTGTAATTAAGCACATACCAATAATCAAAGATTTAACACTTGCCATTTTGTGTCACTACCAAGTACGGCTCACCTTGAAAAGAAATTTTCAAGAGCTACCGTGAAGTAGTTGATTATTTGGTTTAAGTCTCTTCCGTGTAATCGTTAAAATTCATTGTTAAAAAAAAATTAGTGTAAAAGTTTTGCTTTTAGATTGTTAGTTTTTCTTTTTATGCGCACTCGTTCGCAGTCTCGTAGACGTCGTCAACAACAAACTCTTCCGGTTGTTGAAAACTTTGATTTAGAAGAACCCAATGTGTTGACAAAAACGTTTGTTCCATGGCCGACAATTCGAACGAATGGCCCAAATGTTACTAAAGCACCCATTGAGGGTTATCGAAGATGCTTAGTTGTGTTCACCGATTCATGCCTACAATTTAGAGCTTAATCAAAAACCGTTAATCAATTTTATTTTTGCTGAAAAGCAAAAATTTACAGGTGAGACAAGATTCACAATCACCTTTGAGTTTTTTAATAGGTCACTTCAACGTATAGAATCCCGAAGTTCGAACACTTCGTTAAAGCTTTTGCTTTTTCCTTTTTCTCTAGACGGTGAAGCCCGCCGAGATTGGTTAGACAAGGAACCTCCTAGATCAATTCTCACATGGGACGACCTTGTTTCAAAATTCATAAACCAATACTTCCCACCTTCAAAAACCACTTACTATCGGAATGAGATCATTACTTTTTACCAAAAACCCAATGAAGCCTTTAATGAAGCTATCTTTGGAACGTTTTAAAGGACTCCTTCGTCATTGTCCTCTCCATGGCTTCTTGAAATCACCAAACTCGATACTTTTTATAATTTTTGAATTCAACGATCAAGATGCACTTAGATTCCGCCGCGCGGTGGGCAATTTCTTAGACAAAAATGCTCAAAGAAGGTTTAGAGATTTTGAAAGCAAGTCAATTTTTTTTTTTTTCCCCCCCCACCCCCCCCCCCCCCCCTCAGAAGTCGTTGCTAATGATTCCAGAGTGAGAGTACGGATGCTCCTCTTCTTTAATTTCTTCACCTTCTAATAATTCTTTTGATTTACAACAAATAGCCGCTTCTCTGAGGATAAGAGGCCTCACAAGAGAACCAATTGTTGAATCAAAATGAAAGCTTTTGTTGTTATACTCCTGCACCCGTTCAAAGCAGTTTGAGGAAGTATGTGTTCATTGCTGGATCAAATCACTATTTTTACCCATTGTCCGTTAACTCGAAGGTGGAAACGATTTTACCGTTTTTCATGGACAATATCCAACAATTTCAACAAACGCAGAATGTTGGTATTGTTCTCCAAAGAAACCAACCTTCCTATTTTGGGCAATTCAAATGAAAACCACCGGGTTTCAATCAACCAACTACGTCAAAACTAACCTAAACCGATAACCAAGATCCAATTCTATTTCAACCATTAAACCGTGGAGGACTTTAATCACATCGTCAAAACAACTAAATCAAGTTTGATCATACTCCACCATACAAACACCTTACCAATCAACCACACTCAATCAAGTCTTACATTACCGACCTCTCAACCAAATTAGTGTGTATAAAATGGGTATTGAAAGTTATTCTAAAGCAAATTGATTGCGAAAATGAATTAATTTGAAATGAAGTTGGGATAATTTTTCAAAGACCAAAATGAATTTTCAAGAGGTTTACAATGATTCTCAAAAGAATAGCCAAGATGATTTTCAGAGATGATGCTCTGGTTTCATGCAAATTATCACACAAACAAACCTTCTAGTTCTAGTCTTTACCTTGCAATACCATTCAACCCAAGAAATGAAGTCCAAGGCAATTACAACTCGTAGTGGTGTTTCATACATATGGACCTCTGATTCCACCGACTGAGTTGGTGGAAAAGAAAGTGATGACAAAGGATACGGAGCTACAAGCACGAAGACATCAAACCTCCTTCATCTTGTCCAAGAAACAACCAAAGACAAAGAATACCAACGACGAGCTTCTTTCGTTGCTACAAAGCCACAAATCTAATTTGCCTTTTACCCATCGAGACTATAATAAAACAAAAGATTCCGTGAAAAGGATGATATCCTAGCTTCAAAGTTTATGGAAATCTTCCGTAATCTTTCACTATTGAGGCCTAAGTTTCGCGGATGCATTCATTCATTGCCAAGTTTGCTCCGATGTTAAAAGATGTTAAACAATCAAGACGAAGTTAATTGAGTTCATACACAAAAAACCTTGAATGAAAATTGTAGTGTCGGGCTTTGTCCTTAAAAAGCTTCCAGGAAAGCTTGGTGACCCGGTCGATTTTCATTCCATGTGCTTTTTTAGAGGTCGATAGTTACCTTAGCCCCTTGCCGATTTAGGTGCTTAGTATCAATCTATCCTTTATCCATCTGGAAAAAGCTTAACTTCTCAGGCCTAAACCGAAAACAAAAAAAAATGGTATAGAATTAGCGTACACGTACAATGTCCAAACAAACGGTGTAGCAGAAAATGTTTTTGTCCAATATAAGGAAGTTTTAATTCTGCCGATCGTTGTTCTTATTTTATTGCCGATCCTCGAGTACCATGATACTCGGGCGACCTTTCCTCACTAGGACAGCTCATTGCTTTAATCGATGGTTTACGAAGGAGGATTACTCTTAGGAATGATGATCAATCGTTAACCCTTAATTGTGGTGATTTGCACATTCCAATTTCAGTACAAACTATCTCGAATCATGAAGAAAGTTGATCTCATTGATGTCACTTGTGAAGAGTAACTCCTCAATGAAGGTTACATTGGATATTTTACGATTCCGTTGCTTACAACAATTCCTTTACCGCACTTCGATCCATTGTTTCTACTTCATCTCCATCACTTACTACTGTGTTGAGGAAAGGTTTTTCTACTCTTAAAGAAAAGCCGATGCTTTTATAAGCAATTCGATGATGAAACCAGGTTCGCCAGTTTTTAATGCTACATACTACGATCCCTTGAGGGTGACATTCTCATTCTTGATGCACTTCTCAACAGCGATCCATTACCTTCACCAACCCAAGGAGATTACTCACCCGGAATTCAAAAAGATCTTAAAGTTCGTTTGAACCATAGTCGTCTTCACTTGTAACCAAAAGAAGAAATTCCGAACTAGTCGAGCTTTAAAAGATGTTTACCTCCCCGCATCTCGAGTTATGCGTCTTAGAGGAAAATAACAAACTTCCAGTCATAATTTCAAAAGATTTGAGCCAAGAAGAAAAGACCTCACTCATTAACGTTCTAAAAAACCGAAAACAAGCAATTGCTTGGAAACTTTCTGATATCCGAGGCATAGATCCCGAATTTTGCTCTCACAAAATCCTTTTAGAAGATGATTACGAACCTTCAGTGCAACATCAAAGGAGGGTTAACCCTAAAATCCACGACGTCATCAAGAAAGAAGTAGAAAAACTTCTTGACGCAGGATTGATTTATCCAATATCGGATAGTCCATGGGTTAGTCCGGTCCATTGTGTTCCTAAAAAAGGTGGTATGACCGTTGTCACAAACGAAGAAAATGAGCTGGTGCCTACAAGATTAGTTACGGGATGGAGAGTTTGCATTCGACTTCCTATCGAAGTTGAACGATGGCAAACATGTAAAGGCATTTTCCGTTGCCATTCATGGACCAAATGTTAGAGCGATTAGCCGGCAACGAGTTTTATTGTTTCTTAGATGGTTTTTCAGGGTATTTTCAAATTCCCATTGATCTTAAAGATCAAGAGAAAACTACTTTCACATGCCCATACGGAACTTTCGCGTACTGTCGTATGCCATTCGGATTGTGCAATGCTCCCGGAACTTTCCAACGTTGTATGATTGGCAATTTTCAACGACATCGATAGAGAAAAAACAAATGGAGGTTTTTATGGAACTGATTTTTTCAGTTTTTGAGATTCTTTTTCCTCGTGTCTTGCCAATTTAGATAGAATGCTTAAAAGGTGTGAAGACACCAAATTAGCACTAAATTGGGAAAAGAGCCATTTCATGGTTAAAGAAGGCATTGTTTTAGGACATAAGATCTCTAGAAAAGGAATTGAAGTCGATAAGGCTAAAGTTGATGTAATTTTTAAGCTTCCTCACCCAACAACCGTTTAAAGGAATTCGTAGTTTTTCGGGCACTGCTGGATTCTTATCAAAGATTTATCAAAGACTTTCCAAAAATCTCTCGACCTTATATGACAATCTTTTAGAGGAAATAAACACTCCTTTCATTTTTTGGAAGATTGCATTCTAGCCTTTCAAACATTGAAAAAGAAGTTGACCGAAGCTCCAATTCTCATTGCTCCAAATTGGGACCAACCTTTTGAAATCATGTGACGATGCAAGTGATTATGAAATAGGAGCCGGTCTAGGGCAAAGGATTGTGAAGCATTTCGACAATTCATTACACAAGCAAAATGATGACTGAAGCCAGAAACAAATTATACCATACAACGAGAAAGAGATGCTTGCAGTTGTTTATGCTTTTGAGAAGTTTCGACATATCTAATCTTGAACAAAGTGTTGTTTCTCGACCACTCGCTATTGAAATAACCTTTTCAACCAAGAAAGATGCAAAGGCAAGATTGCTTCGATGGAGTCTTACTTCTTCAAGAATTTGATTTTATGGTTATCGATAACAAGGAGCTGAGAACTATTCGTTGCCGATCATCTCTCTCGTCCTGAAAAACCCTTATGAAAATGTTTTTGGACCAAAAGAGATTACCGTGGACTTTTCTTTAGAGACTTTTAGGTGTTGTTACTTCCAAAGGGACCAAAGTACCCCGTGGTTCGCCGACTTTGACTAAAATACCATGCGGGGAAATTCATAAAAAAAGGAATGTCGACTAGAGAAAAAACAAGTTCTTTAAGATGTAAACATTTTTTGGGGATGACCCTTTTCTTTCAAGACTTGTGCGGATCAATAATCGAATGTGTGTAGATGGCAAAAAAAGAAGCTCTCGAAATTTTCGAAGGCTTGTCATAGTGGACCCACCGGGGGACACTATGGTGCAACTTTACGCCAAGTAAGTTTTTGAATGCATCTGTGCCGGTTTTTATTGGCCTACCATTTATAAGGATGCCTACGAATTGATCAAATCTTGTGATGCTTGTCAAAGACAAGGCAAAATCTCTCAACGTGATGAGATGCCTCAAAATTGCAATCCAAGTTTGTGAGATTTTCGATTTATGGGGGATGGATTTTATGGGACCTTTTCGTAGTATAGGGGGTAACAAATATATTTAGTAGCCGTCGATTATCTTTCCAAGTGGGTTGAAGCAAAAGCACTCCCACCAACGATGCTAGGGTAGTTGTTAAGTTTTGAAATCCTTTTTCTCCGATTCGGTGCTCCGAGAGCAATCATTAAGCGATCGTGGGACCCATTTTTGTAACGAAAATTTGTTAAAGTTTGTCTAATTGGTGTCCACCCATCGTCTTTCGACTCCTTACCATCTCAACGAACTTTCATTACTTTGTGGTTCAAGTAGTAAGTCACGAATCGAAGGTTCTCAAAAAGATTTTGGAGAGGACGGTAGGCAGAAAACGTGCCCTATGGTCCGACACTAGATGATGCATTATGGGCTTTAGAACTGCTTAACAAATGACTCCAATCTGGATGTACTCCGTATAAGTTAGTCTATGGAAAAGCATGTCACTTACCAGTGAACTCAGAACACAAAAGCATTAGGCTCTTCAAGATGCTAACTTCGATTTTAAGACCGCGGGCAGATCATCGAAAGCTTCAAATCTTAATGAACTAAGCGAGCTTCGAGGATCAAGCTTACGAGAATTCGTTAATCTAATCTACAGAGAGACGAAAGAAGCGACCGAGCTAAACTTCCAAAATAAAGAATCCGTTTCTTCAACATTGGTGATCAAGTCTTACTTTTCAACTCCCGATTAAAGATTTTCTCCGGAAAGCTCAAGTCCCGATGGTCCGGACCTTTCATAATCACCAAAGTTTATCCTTATGGCACTGCCAAGTTGTCTCATACCGATGGTTCTAATTTCAAAGTCAACTGCCACCGTTTGAAGCACTACTATGGAGGGGATACACCACCATTGGTTTATTTTGGTCTCAGACTTTCCCTAAGGACAACTAAATTCAGGGATCGAGTCGAGCTTGCGAACTGGTGACCAAAAATACAAGCGCTTCGTGGAGAGTTCACCCCATGGCATATATCTTTTCTTATTTTTCTTTCCCTTTTTTATTTTCTTTTATCAAATGTGTTGTGTTGAGAGAGGCTTGTACTCTTTCCGATTTCTCGATGTTTGTTGCTTGTTTGTTATGATTTTGCAGGATTCTCTAACAAAATTCTTTGAAGACTCTCGTGTCCGGTGTTGTTTCCCGTTCTACGCGAGATTCTCATCTCTTGTCGTGAATGTAGTTTGGGGGAGATCCATATCCTTTCATCATTATCGCATAAAAGTTTATCTTTGCATTACTAATAAACAGCTTTAGATTTACGTAGAGACCCGACTTTTAAAAAAAAACATTGAGGACAATGTTTCGTTTTAGTTTAGGGAAGGGAATCTATCGATTTGATGTTGCTTGCTTATTGTTTTGTTCTCACGTACCCGTTTTTCCCACAAAAATAGCAAAAATTTTAAGTTTTTCAGTCTTGTTATTTAGTTTAAATAATAATAATAATTATATAAAAAAAAGTGTTACGACACTAATGTAGGTTTTCCGCTGGTAAGAATAAAAAGTAATTTTTGACCCGATCGTACGTGTAGAGTTCTAGCTTTTTCCCTTAACAATTAATGATGATAGTTTGTGCTAGTCTCACGTAGACTTTAAACAATGGCTAAATTCGAAATCGTAGTAAATGAAGATGTGCTTATCTCTAGAAGATGTAAATATGCCGAGTTGGATTTTATATAGGCTAAGCATTTGCAAATTTCTTTTGCGAAGAACAAGAAATGATAGTGTTATTCATAAGTCATGACATTAAACGTAGAATAGTTGGATTTCTTTTAAGCTCATATGTATTAATTGTGGCTTTTTCTCCCATTAGCTTGTTTCACCTTTCTATATAAATGTTTAATAAATAGAGTTGTATTGGATTTTTGATAATAATTAGCTAATAGAAGTTTTCTTTAGTTTATTTGTGATTAAGATGAGTACACATCAGGAATACTCAATTTGGCTTAAAAATACAAAATTAATAAACAAAGAAGTATCTCTGCCAGATTACTTCATCGTGTCGGAGGCGTGGCCGATGTTGGGAGTTTCATATAAGGTAGGTTACACCCGGTGTCATAATAAGTAGAATAACCTCTTGTCGACTCGCTATCGATGTGGCTTCGAGATAAAAGGCACCGGTTTTACTTATATAATCCAAGGTCGAAATATGTTTGCTACATCTTGTCGGAGGCGTGGCCGATGTTGTAGCCTACTAAAGGACTGAGGTATAATAATGTTGCTAAATTTTTGTCTTACTTTGTGCCTTAAAGAGCCTAAGGGTATATGGTGCAAATAAGATTGGTCTATTCATGTCTTAAAGAGCCTTAGGGTATATGACATGAATGGTGCCTTGCTTAAGTAGCCTAATAAAAGCCAAATTTTGGTTGCCTCGATGTGGACTTTATTCTTGATGACATTTGATTTATTGAAAAGGGCTAGGAGCTAATTATTGCGTTCTTTTTTCCATTACACTTATTTTGGAATATAAGTATCGAGAACAAAAGTCTTAAAGAGCCTTCGGGTTTATGGCAACTTAAGTAAAATCCTGAGATACAAAAATAGGATTTGCTGGATTGGAGGAAAAGTAAGTACACAATTAGTATTTATGAGTAGTGTTAGTGTCATGACTTGTAATTAACAATGATCTTGTTTTTAAGCTTAGCATGGGAAAAGTGAAAAATCGGGGATGACGAAATTATCTTTTAGACACTTAATTGTGCTTTTTGTTCTATGATCCTAAAAGTTACCAAAGAGGTAATGAAAACAATACATTATGTCGACACAAATAAGTTGTAGTTAGGTAATTATCAAGAAAAATCATAAAAAGAGAAAAATCTTAGAAAATGGGAAGTCGGGTGTTTTATAACTTGTGATCTCTTATCTCTCTCAACAAAAATCTTTGCTACTTTTCAAAGGTTTAGTTTGGGGAATTTTTGAGGTATTTGGTTATAAGGCATGTGATATTGCGTGAGGACACACAATCGTTTAGTTTGGGGAATTTTGATAAGTGTAAAATACACATATCCGTTTATACCTAAAATAACCCAATTAAACCCAAAACAGACCAAAAATGGCAAAAATATGCTTGTATTTGTGTTTTGTGTGTGCAGGTATGGATAAGTCAAAAATCACAAGAAAACAATCAAAAGCGAGCAAGCCCGGACACGAGAATCAGAAGAGTACAAAGCCGAAGCCCCAAAAGCCCAAAACCTTAACCAATGTCCTTTTATATCAAACCTCAAGGACCAATCTTGCAATTTCCAAAAGTTATTTATAACTTGAAAGAGATAAAAGAAAGACAAGGACCAAATGTGTAAACTTCCCAAAGTTCAACAGTTTTAACTGTCGAAGAAGGGGCGGGAAACACATTTACTATTCATCGTCTTCCCCGTTTTCACCCCCATGGTAAAACAAGGGGCAAATCAAAATTAGAGGGTGCTTAAGTCAATTCAAGAGGTCTACATCACAAACCAAGGGACAAATCAGTCTTTATCAAAGGATTCATTAACTTTCTCTCAAGAAGAGCCACGTCAACAATGAAAGAAGCACAAGTTTATGTGGGTTTTTGTGCTAAATCACTCACAAAACTAGCACAAACGTCGCATCAAGAGAATGACACGCTGGCGATCCTTAGATATACACAATTTGTATTCCAAACGGTACAATTGTTGATCAAATGATTGGAGAATTGATTGGTTGAGATTGAATGCCAAGCAGAGCAGCCTAGAAGCTTCAGCTTGGCACTATAAATAGGCCTCATTCTCACACACACAGGGGATCCGATTTTTAGTCTTCTCTTTTTATCTTTCTTTTTAGTAATTTTTAGCTTAATTTCGTAATTTTACTTAAATGTTTTTGTAATCTTCTTTTCTAGTAATGTAATTCAGTTTTCAATTAATGAAATTCAGTTTTAATTTGTCATAAGCTCTTCTTATTTTCAACCTTTAAGCTCTCTTAATAAGCCATTTTGTCTCAATAAGCTAATAAGCTCATATTAAGCTCTTTCAGTCTATAAGCTGAAATAGAGCTGTTTGAATTCAGTATTAATCTTATCTAAACCTTTAACTAGTTTAAACTTACATGGATCTTATTGGATCTAAGCTTTTGGAAGGGGATCTTACCTTGGAAGAGATCCCAAGGACTTATACTCTAGCTTATTCATAAGCTAGAGAGCTTGTAGCTGCCTTTATTGGTTCCTTTTGTTTAGCTAAAGGATCAAGTGAGTTTCTCTTTTCATTCTTCTTTAATTTCAGTTTAAATTGCTTAGTTTTAGTTTAATATTGCTTATTTGCTTATTCTCTTGCTTATTAGTGTTTAAATGTCTCTTCTAGTACTTATTAGTTGTTTGTCTTCATCTGTTTTTGCTTAAGTAGTTATAGATCTTTAGTTATTAAATTCTGTCATAAAAACTCATAAAATCCAAAAATATTAGTTTAAATAGTTTAGATCTTAGATTAAAGCTTATTCAGTTGTTTAATCATGATTGTTAAGTTTGTTTTAAGCTAGTTTTTATCTGGTATTTAGCATTTGTTCATTAGATTTCTCTTAAAAAGCTTTTCTCAAATCTGTCATAATGGTTAAGTAGTGTTTGGTTTAGTGCACTCTTGATTTTACACTAGCAGTACTAACCTCAGTTAGTACTGCTGTATTCTCAGCCTCATCTAGATAAGTAATTTTAG